>JAGXCT010034243.1:0-22063 GCA_022495035.1 Philopotamus ludificatus
TCGCGTGTGCTTTTTCTTCCGCCAAATGCGAGGACAGGTGCTCTCAGAAACTCTCGGGTAACTAAAACTCGGCTCAACCACTTGGCCGGATATTTAGATAAATTTGATGTTAAATCGCCGTTTTGTAGATAATTTTCAGGCTCAAATTACATATTTCTTAAATATGCAATACATTGCCGTTCGACGTAGGTTTTTCCAGATGATTTTAAGAACATTGTTAGATTGGAATTTAGATGTTTCCTAGTCCCAAGAGTGATTTAATTTTTAATACTTCTTTATATTCTGAAATGTTTTGATTATATAAAATTATTTGAGAAAGAAATCTAACTGGAATTTCTTATTAGACGGGCAATTTCGACTCAATAAGAGCATCGTCTTTAAATATCAGGAGAGAATCGACCCTATAGCGCTCTCTGCTATAGAGCAGCATGTGCCACATTCCCTTCCATAGCACTTCCTTTAAACTTAAAAAAATGCAATATTTTGTGTAAATCCAAAAAACGTCATTAATTTCAATTCCCAATACCTATTTAATTTATTTTATCAAAGCGTGTCAAACGTTCTTACACTCTGGATCATGGAGGTGCAAGCTTTTATGACAATTTTTCAGGAGAATATATTATTATTACTAATACTATTGTCGAATCTTGACCTCGAACTCGAAAATTCATATAAATCTCTTTATCTTAGAATATAACGTTAATGAAAAACTCAAATTAGCCACAGAATCTTTAAAATATAATTTTATTAACAATTTTTTTTCGAATCTCATGCTTAAAAATAAATCATTAATGAAAAAGAACTGAAAATATATAACAAACTTCTGTTTTTTTTTTGGAATAACGTGCTATGTGTTTACGTCATTTGTCACCTATAAAAATATTCTTTATCTTTTTCATTTTTACTGAGAAGACACCGTTGCCATTGGATTTTTACGCGCGTTTAGTGGAATAACGTGGTTTCAAGAGTTAACATATCGATGCTGGAAAGCAATCTTGCTGTATCTATAAAAAACTACAATACGGTAAATAGGATGGCACTTTAAATCCTTTCGGATTTTTCTTACTAAGTTTACGATAAATTGTGTAATAAGATCAAAACTACGGTTCTTATTATTTTAGTTTAAGAATTATGTAATATTTTAAGTGATTTTTACATTTCTCTGCAATATTTCATTTCAGCGTCGATATCTGGAGAGGCGCCCTCATTCTCTTTGTTAGTTTAGAAAATAAAATTAATTTTAGTAAAAAAATATTTAAGAGTTGTGGAATAACGTTGTAACTGCATTCGCGGATTATTATATCTCATTATATTTTTTTAACAAATTTATAAAAAGAGATATTCATTGGGAAAATGAATAAGAATATATAATGAATAAGCTATAGGGTATTATCTGATATCCGATAAAAAAAAGACATTTTTTTTTTAAATGAAATAAAAATCACTTGATTTAGTATGTTTGTTTTTTGGGCCAATACGTCTGGCCCACGGAGTGGAAAAGCTTAAAACATAATATTATTATTTTCTATTCAAGACATGAGACTTTAAAAGCTCCTGCTCTGCATTCATATGCGTTACATTGAACTTATATAATTTGAATAAAAAAAATATTAAATTTTTCACCTAATTGCAAAATAATATATTCTATTTTTTGCCATAAAATGCGATTAAAATTCTTCGCATGCTAGAAATAATTCTGCATCGCTCCAATGTCCCGCAGCCAATACTTAGCATAACTGTTTTATGTCCATTATGCACACACAGTGTCTGCATTTTTCAACAAAATTAAAATACACAGATTAACAATAATTTCGACAGCGAATGCTACTCTTTTTTCCCGGCACGAAATTCCCGGAACGAAACCCAATAAGCAATCATCTTTAACGGCGTCGACCCCGATGAAAAAATCTATCAACAAAAATAAATCCGAGCTCACTTCCGACAGAATCAATCGATTGTTATTAACGTTAATGACCGGTTAAATTTCAATTTATCAATCTTGCACCAAAAAAAAAATTATGGTACATCCACCGATGATATTTTCATTAAACACGATGTCGGAGCTCTTAACATTTCATCGTATATATGAAATAAAAAATGTACATAAAGACTGGCGTGCATGGTGAACCACAGACAAGAGCTGGTCGAGTAATAACAGTAATTTAGTATTGCTTGAGTAAATAGATCCTTGCAACATTTAACTAGACTGCAAAAATGACTATAGGAAATACCGTAAAATTTATAAGACTGCGTATATCGAGCCAGCTGGATAAGTGGAGATCATACTAAATCAAAATAATTATAAGCTCACTCACGCCAGATTCAGAATCGTAGCTATATAGATTAAGGTCAAATACGCAATCGGGATTTTCAGCCAATTTTTAATTAATAATGATTAAATTTTAATTTAAAAAAGGTTTTAAATTATAATACAGTGTTCAATGCGGCTGACTGTTAGGTCGAATAATGTGGCGATTTTTTTTTATCTAATCTGCAGAGATTTATTAGCAACGTCAATACACAAGGCCCGTATTATATTACTCAATTAGAAGAGTTATTAACCAATTATTGAGAGGTTAACGATTTATATCGAAAGTTAATGCGCTTTTTTCCGGCCATCATTAGCCGAAATAAACGCGTCGTAACAAAAAAACCGCATAGTTTTCAATAACTCATTAAAAATTAATGAATCTGTCTATATTGTGAAAATCGCACGCACCGACACCGTGCGAATCTACTGAATTCCTATGTATGACGACGCTGTGAATTATTATAAATATTTTAATTCTATGCATAATCAATGTGGGAATATTCATTCCGGAAGAATTCGTATTGCCGCTAATGGCACAGCGGCAACACTGTTTATTCGCGGATAAGCTCGTGTGTCGCTTCCGACCAGAGTGGCCATTTAGATGAGGAGAAGTTGATTACGCAGAAATGAAAGCCTGTTCGCCGCCTCTGCCCGAGCTAATGCTTCATAAGTTCGATCTTGTGTATGGTTTCAGCGTAGCTCAATTAGCACGCAAGCTAATGCCATGGAATTTGCATGCTTTCATAAGATTCCTCTTAAAGGCCACTCAAGCGTGATTTTTGCATATAATTATTAAACGGTTTATTTTTAGAACAATTAATTACGATACGTCGTATTTTTAATTTTTAATAAAAAGTCAACTTAAATTGTCATTTACGATATTCTTAATTTTTTTAAATAATTATAAATAAATGATAATCCAACAGTGCAAAATCAGGTAACTATGATGGATGAATAATTACATTCCATTCGTATTCCATTAATTTATCCCGCGTAATTATAGCTGCATGAGGTCTCGCATTATCGTGTTGAAAAAATATGTTTTTTCAATTGAGTATTCTTGGTCTTTTTCCACAAATTGGCTCTTTTAATCGGTCCAGCTGAACACAATAGAACTGTAACGTTATTGTTTGGTTATATTTAAGAATTTTATAATGAATAATTACTTTATAATCCCAATATACAGATCTTTTTGATCACGAGGTTCAATTTCGGTGCATGTTCAAGTTCGAGTGCATGACCCACTTCTCATCCCATATCACAAAATGTTCAATTTTTTTCTAATTTATTTATTCTTGACACATTCGAACTCTAACTCGTTCTTGCACTCTAAACCGAGAGTATCCGACTGTATTTGCTATTAGTAGAATAGAATTGGTCGTCCACTTTTACTTCCCTCACAATTTGAGATTTTTTTATTCAAAATTTCCACCTTCTTTAAACCATTTCTGACACTGATGAATAGTCAATATGTCCCTAATTATTATAGTTTTTGTCGCAGTCGTTTTATTGGGCTTTGGTTGTCCACCAACCAATTGTAAAAAAAACGTAAAAACAGATATACTAACCATACATAACCGACCATTAATTAGGACAATGCCAAAAAATGACATTACACGCATAGAAATTTTCTATGAAATATAACATTGATGTGGTAGCCTCTTTTTCTTTCGTCAAAATTTAAAATCAGTTGTTCGCAAATATTTAGATAATTGGGTTGTTTTCATATGAATATTTTTATATTTTTTTTTATAAAGAAAGCAAGTTAAACAATTAAATATGTACATATGTTTATGAGAATGAGGTTTATACGATCAAGTCTTAGGTGAATATGATTGACAATGAAAGTGAGTGATCTGAGGTTTTTTTTTCTTTACAATGGGATGATAAGATTTATATAGTTCAATAGTAGCCAAAAATATGGGTTAAAATAAAAAAATATTTTTTATTGCTTTGGTTCATCAGGGAAAAAAATCTGAGGAAGTTTTGTGAATAGTTTGAATCGTAATTAGAGAGCGAGGATATAGAAGAGTTGACCTTAAAAAAATGTAGAGATTATTATAAAAGGGTTTAGCATGTTTTTTTAATAAAAGTTACTCCAAGGTCTTTATTTATTATTTATTATTTAAATGACCTTCTAAGCCGAAGTGTCATTGCCAAGAGGAACACACTAAGCGATCTCCGTCGATCTTAGGCTTTTTCTATTCACCTCCCCAGCAACAGTAGAGGTACGTCCGTCTCAACCCTAATGCCAGGACTGTGCCCGATGTCCTCCAGGTTATCTAGGCTATTCGAATAAGGGTTAGGTCTCCAACCATAAGCCCAGGAGAGGAGATGTCAACCTACGAATTGTAACAATTATTATGTGACGAGGCTAGGGTCAATTCGTATTTAATTTACAGTTTAATCGGGTGCTAAGGGAACCTCCGGTAGTACACAAATCACCGAATTGGCACGAATAGCGGCCTGGGTTCCTCATAGTCCCATAGAATTTACTGAATCATGATTGCGAACTTCCACGATTTCCACCACATCTGATACCGACACACGACAACACTCAACTCTAACAAGATATCTTAATTTTAACTTTAACCATAAATTTACTGCTTGAGTTTATGCGGGATTTATCTGAATTCGCTATTTTTCGGTTGAGAAGTTTATTAATATAGGTTTGTAGATTTTTATTGATTAAATTAAGGCTTTAATTTTTTTAATTTCATTTGCATTTTATGTCGGGATGGATTTGATCCCTGAGGAAATAAAAAACGACATTTTCGTCTTGTATGCGTCATGCGATTGTTTCGAACCTCATCGCCATAATTTAAAAATAACTAACCGTCAAAATTATTAATTAAAGAATGAATTGTTTCATACGGGATGTTTATATTGTGTATCTGACCCAGATATCGCAACACACTAATGAATAAATCAGCTAACAAATTGCATCGACGATAATGTCATCCGTTAAACCGTTCGCCGATTTAGTCGTTGACCATACTTATCTGTGATCCGTAAAAACGTGCGAACTTTCCGCACAACCCAATTACAGACGCGGACGCTAATTGGCTAGCTGTCCAGGGAGCAATAAAAACTTGATAAACTGACGGACGTTTATAATAATTACGAATGAAGACCAGTGGCAGTGACTGTCTCACACGTCACACATTTTCCGCTAGAGACTTTCCGGCCAATCATTGCCATATTTTTATAACGACCAGCGCCATCCTCTTCCATGTTCAGTCTAATAACAACCTTCGCAGATCGGTTTCTGCGCGGTGTGAAGGCCAGAGATCATTCTCCACTAAACCCGGACCGTTAGCCGGACCAAAATTGATACATTGTAACTGAATATTAGAACCATATAGCGATAAACTATCCGTAATAAGCTGTAAATTATCTATTATATGCTATTTAATGGAAAAAGCCAGTTAGAAAGAAAAAATGTGTATGCGCATTAGATTACGATCGACATGGATAGAAAGCTCAGTGCCAATTAAGCTAAATTTAATTGAAAAAAATATATATAGAGTCCTGATTACCATTCACGTTTTACTATTTTTAAACATATACAGGTACTGTATAATATAGCCATTTTTTTATTCAAGTTTTTCTTTTATACGGAAGAAAATTCAGGGGTCGTATAATTGTAAAAAAATATGTTAATCTTTCCTTTCAGCTGAGAGAGAGCATTATAATTTATTGGGTTCCCTCTTAAATTTGTAACATTATTTTATATGCTATATTTAAACTTCAGTATAAATAGATTTTCCTCAATCTGCATTTTCCCTGAAAAGCTTGCTATATTGAAATTGCCTTTAATTTAAAATAATATATTTCTATTATAAATGTAATTGTATTTTATAACAAAATAAAAATTAAAAACTCGGATTATCCGTGTGATCCCTTGTCGCCATTAGTCCAGATAATCAGAAGTGTACCGTTGTAGTATTTTTAAATGCAGTGAAAATGAATACTTCAGACACATTATTCGTAGACTGAAAAACTGAAGTAATACCTTATTCGCATAAGTGAAGGGAATAGTGGAAGGAAAACAGTGGTTCGGAAAAAACTGTCGTGTCTCCGCAATATTGACAATTAAATCGATTTGAAGGAAGGCCTAAAATTATTTTAAATAAATACAAAAAAATCCACAAAAATCTGTAAACCCCCTTCTTTTAAAAACGAAGAAGATTTTGTCTGACCAATAAGAAAAAATTAATATATTTTTATTAACCGATCCGTCACGGCAGCTCGAAACTAACTACGTCCTCCGAAGGGGGTCTATTTATAAGGGAAAAAAGACTACAAGCATTAAGTCAAGATATTGATGAAATCTTCAACAATATCTAGACTTTTTTTGTCAATATTTCGGATTTTTTAACTAATCATACCGGATGCGAGCGAGAAAAACATTGCACTCGTGGCTACAGAGACCCCATCGCCACGGCTAGGTTAATATTAATAGGTTGATACACATATCGTATCAGATATATTGTGTGGCTTAACATTTTTTATATTATCACAAATTTATAAACAGTTTCATCTCTTTTTTGGACATTCTTATATTTTAGTATTGTATTTAAAAATAAATACTCCCAAAATCAAATTGACCCCATCGGCACCGATGGGATCAAATAAAGAGTTACTGATCCTAAGCCAGAAGTGATTGTGAATCTAAAACGTATAATATAAATGATTTTCTTGTGAAAACAAACAAAATTCAGGTTAATAATATTTGACTTAGATCAAGTAACTCGATATCTTAGTATTGCATCTAACAAGCCAGAGTAAAATCGTTTTTTAAGGCAAAAATATTTTTGGCATCAATGCTAAAACTAGTGTTTGAGTTTATCTAATGCGAATTTAACAAAAATAAATAAGCAGAATTTTCGCAATTCTATTTTTTATTTAAGTATAAATAAAATAAACCAGCTATTTTTTTTTTATGTAAAAATCGCTAAGCAAAGCACGTAAAATCTTTTCGACATTTACGAATGTCAAGATATGTCAGGGTCAAGTGTAACAACAACAACAAATACATATAAAAATTAAACTTCACCAACGTAAGAAAAATAAATAATTATTTCTAAGATCTTTCAGAATATATTTAATAATAATATTATAAAACTATATCTAGTCAGATTATTATCTAACGTAGCATACAAAATGTTAGCAATATATTATTTTCGATAATTTATAGATAATTTTTAAATTGCCGGCACGTTGAAAATAAGTGAAAGGATTAAAATTTATGTCGGTTATTTAAAATGCAATTTTAAAAATGCACAGCCTTCACAAATCTGTAGCAGAATGAATTAGTGCACGTTTTTTTTATTTTAAAATAAATATCTAGATTTAGATTAGAATATTTTTTTCGAAAATTGATTTAATATTGCATTGTAATTTGGAACACGCCATAAATTGAGATTTTGATTTATGCACAGCTTGAATTATGTGCATTCGCAATGTTTCGCCGAAATTATCTCGTATCGAATATGAAATTAATTACATTTTTTTTTCATCTTCCTCTTCAACCGCTAATTTGTATGGGAACGCGGTAGTTTGTGGCGCCGACACGAGGTGTTTCGGCGAATCTAATTTATTGTCTTAGGAACCGACTGTGATCGATGACTTTATTTTTACACGAACGTGGCGATCGGCTCGTCTGTTCATATGGAGCCGGTGCGCTTTCGTGTTTGAAAATAATTAAAAAAAAAAAAAAATACAACGCGAAACACGGCCATATATTTTAACGGTTATTTATTAATTGTGTTAAACACCGGAAAGAATTAATCAACGGACAGATTTATGAAAACGCATAATTTCGGGGCGATCGATTTAATGTGTCGCTAATTTCGCTTATGCGAAATGCATTATACATACAATATGATTATAATTTGTATCATTAAATATAATTTGTACAATCATGGCAGAATTTGTGTGCCAACAAAAAATAAGAGTAAATTGCCATCATTTACAGTAATCGTTGCAGTGAGTGCATTTATTATAATAATAAACATTAATTTAATTTTCGTTTGATACCCGAAGATTATATATGCATCACTGGATTATTATTCAAATTATCATCGTCTTTAAGTATGATTGAACGAATTGCATCTATAGCGATGCTTAGAGTTTTCCCATAAACTCCGCATCTGAATTATCACATTCCACGACCGTTTACACACGCATTACCATTGCTAAACGGCCTTGTTGATGGATAGATTGGGCCGTTTAATTTATGACCGTGTAGCCGGGACACCTGTTGGTCGCATTGGATCTCGTTCCGGTCAAAAACACGAGCTTTTATCTGCTCTGCTTTCTTTGTAAGTCAAATTGCAGTGACATTTGAGATACCCTTGATCGAATATATTTGAATTGCTAATTCTCGTTCAGGTTGAACGGCTTTGGTACAAAAAAAAATCCAAAGAAGGAATTCGAGCGATCGAAAAAAAAAGCTCCGTGTGCTCCACTTCTTATGATGTAATCGCGCTCCGGTAAAATTTCGACAGTCTCTACAAATTGGGATTGATTTTTTTTTCATTATTTATACATGCACAATTAAAAAAAGTGGATAATCTTGACCTTTACATATTTTCGTGGGCCTTTTTTTTATTCTCGATGAAATCTTTCCGGTTTTCCAGTTACAATAATTTGATTTGGGATCGCGTGCACTAAAATTGCAGTATCTAATCGACTTATAAACATGATATTATATTAGGGGGACCCGAAAGAAATCGCCTATACATAACTCCTATCAATATTAGAAAACGTATCTTATCTACCTTGTAGTTTTTCAATTTCATATTTGAAATAACTTTAAGATTTTGAATCAAAATACGTTGGTGGTTATATTTCGAAAACGTTTTTTTCTTAAAGTATGCTCCATGGACCTGAAGTGAAAGTAATCAGAAGAAGCAAAGTCTAGGGAATAAGAACCTTCCAGTTCAACTTCTGATTTTTTTCTTAGATCATTCTTGCTTTATGAAGGCGTCCATCATCGTGGTGAAGAATATGACGTTTAAATTATATTTTCTCGTTTAATCATTTCACTTGTTGACAGAAAACATCTGCTGTATATGTTTCACATGGTTTTATTAATACGTAATAAATTATTTCTATTACATCCCACTAAATGTACAAAAAAAATTCGAGTGTTAAACCAGACTTGAGGGTCGGAATTGGATTTCGATTCGAAGAAAGTCATTGCCTTTTTCGACTTATGTTTTCGTAAACGATTCGTTTCTTATATCCAGTTACAATATGGTGTAAAAATGGTGGAATTCTTTATCTCGACAACAAAGAATTGTTATCATCGGATAGGTTGTGCAGTGTCCAAATTTCCATTTTATTCATTTTATCGATGCTTTGCTATTGCAACTATATAGAAGGTCTTGGAGATTTGAGTCTCTGCGAAAATTTCTTGATGGTTATTTGAGGATCATCATCAAATTTAGAAGGTCGTCCAGATTCAGGTGTATCTTTTATTTTTCTATTCCCTGATTTGAACCTTTGAAATCTAAATTAACATCTATGTGCTGTCTACACATCATCATCAATTTATTTAATACCTTTAGTGACTTTTCTGTTATTTAATCCCTAATCGCAAAAAAGTAGCATACAATGTTTGTTGTGTCTTTCCTCAATTTCTTATTTCGACATTTATTTCCTTAGCAATAATATAAATTTTATTACTCATAATTAAAGCTAAACAATAGTTTTAATCAAATGATAAACTTACAGGCAAGCTTTCTTTACCGTATCTGAACACAGATTGAACTCGAATATTTGGTTATAAAATACGCGAGTTCTTTCGGGTCCCTCTAAGACTTTGGCATTTAATGTAGGCAGTGTCAAAAATACTTATATCTAACCTATATCTAAAAAAATGTGCAAATTTGTATTATTTGTTTTTGTTATTCATTTTTGAACAATATTGTTTAATTTATTCTAAATAATCTTCGCATTTGCAAGTGATTAAGTTTCAGAAAAAATACTACAAATATTGCGGTTTGATAGAGAAATTTTCCATTTTTGGAAGAACCAGCTCGTGCAAAGCTTTAAACACTGGATAACAAATTTCTACGTCATTTGGTAAAGATGAATCCAAGCCTCTTCATCGTTGCATTAGCAGATACACTTGGATCGACTCATTCAACTGTGTAACGGCATCTTTTAGTAATTGGTATTATTTTTATTTAAGTGGCCTTCTAACCCTGAGGCGGGTCTTTGCCGCGTAGAGGACACTACGCGATCTCTAGCAGAGACACGTCCATCTCAACTCTGATGCCAGGACTGTGTCCGCCATCCTCCAGGTTATTATTGGTTAAAATTTTGAAATTAAGCCAATGCTTACACATCCCATCCGGCATTGGAGGGCAAAAAGTGGATAATTTATGACCCTAAGAGTCGCAAAAGATACATTGAGGAGATAAAGGACAAAGATAGGCTCGAGTAGGATTGCATCCAGAAAATGTAATAGCGTGTGTGCGGTGGGATTTTAAGGGGATTTTTTTATTTAGAGTTTCTGCTAAAGGATGAAACAATCCATGCCGATGTTTATTGTCCACAATTAGAGGGATTGAAGATGAAACTCAAACAAACTCATTCATAATTAGTCATAACCATTCGTCATCTGCACCACAACGCGAGACTCCATTCAGCATAAGACACCTTAAAAAATCTAAGGGACTTTGAGTGAGAATTACTATTATATCTGCTTTATTCTGAAGATCTCGCTCGTATAGATTTTTATTTATTTCCTGTTCTACAGCAGTTTTTGGACACAAAAAATTACGAATAAATAGATATATATTTATATATAATTTGGTACAAAAATCAGCGCAATAATCTGATCCGCTTTTATGTAATAATTTTAATATTTATAAATTTCTTTTTTTTTTATTCAAATATTATTCTTACAACCCACTTTTTTATTCACATTATTTATATATAAAAAAAATCAGGAAGGGACTATTGATATATTATGTTCAACCTTTTGAATAAAAATTATAATTAGTCATAATTCTCTATATTATTACTGGCGGATAATGATCTATGGCAGTGGTTCTTAATCTGGGTTCGATCGAACCCCAGGGGTTCGGTGAGTCAGTCTCCCAGGTTCGGCGAAGGTCAAAACACACACCCGACTTATTTTACGATATTATGAAAAATGATACGACGTATAATATAAGGGTTCGGTGAACGCGCATTTGAAACTGGTGGGGTTCAGTACCTCCAACAAGGTTAAGAACCACTGATCTATAATATGAATTATACAGTTTAGAATAGAAAGTTCTTTAGTTTTATGACTCTATGATTCGTTCCAAATGCGATAAACAAATAAAATATTGGTTATAATGAAAAGGCCTCACGTTTCTAATAATATATTACTCAATATTTTATTACACTATTTCATTGCGTATTTTAGAGTGTATGTGTCATGCAGATGATTCATAAAGTTTTCTTCAAACATTAATAACAGTCATGAATCGATTTTTCTTTAAAATATTTTTAATTCTTTTGGTTTCTCGAAATAAAAAGCTGTTATTTTTTTTTAAATAACGTAAAAACCTATTTTAACACTACTTTATTTATCTTTGTTTCTAGATTAGTAAATGTAAGTTAATTAAAATAACGACATTTAATTTTTTTATTTAAAATATTATGCTGTGTTTCTTCGATGATTTAAAGATGAAATAAACGAAAAAGAGAACATGGTAGATTTGTTCTACCAAAAACTGTGTAGAAAAGAGTTATAAATCATTGTTCTCCTAAATAAATAAAGATCAACATTGTGTTGCATAGAAAATGATAAAATAATTATATTATCCATTCTTGATATCCAGTCATAGAAATCTGCAGGTCCTGTGGTAATTGAATGGCTCATTTTAGGTCGTTATCATAAATTAAAAAAAATCTGTTCCATACTACAATGAATTAAAACAGTTGTTATTTGATCAATTTCAAAATTTTCTCTTCTTATGCAGTTTAGGAATATTATATAATATGCTTTTTTACTATTATTATATTATTCTTCTATAATTAAATAATTGGTCAAATTTCGTATTAATAAATATATATTGAGTCTATTTTTTATAATCGTGTTATACAGCATCAAGCTCGCTAAACTTCGCTTTTAAATTTATTATGGCACGTTTTGCCATATACAATCTATCATATCATACAGTAATTGATTGGTATGATTCTTGATTTCTCAATCCGCATTACAGCCAAATAAATAACCCAAAATGTTAGTACAGCTCGCTCGTACGTGCCCACACTCGACCATCTCGATTTTAATTAAGACATTACTTACTAGTCGGCTGTCGGTGTACGAGCAGCTGCCACGGCCCTCAAAGCAAATACACCGAGTGAACAATTTCTACTTAATTAATGCCAAGGATGCCCACACTTAATTAACCGCGCCTCATTATTTCCATACTCTAATTTAAGACACGTGGAAGATGACTAATGCACGCATAAGAATCTGAAGCGGCCGCAGAGAGCAGAACGATTCTGTCCACGGCGAATGACATTATCGGCAGAGCTGTCTCGCGGTCGGTGTCCATGCTGGCGATTCTAGCTGTCATCCAATAAATAATAACATGAGTTGTCATCGTATGACACCCACTCGAGAGACCGGCACTCGGTTTGTCGTCAATGCTGAGCGTAAAAACAGCAAGTGCTCCTATAGAATTCAATGTATTAGCCATCAATTAGAGTGTATTATTAAGATTGCCACTCTGGCATTGGAGCAGGTTTCTCGTATTTTAAACCTACCCTGTCATTACCACTTAATAAATCATATTCGCGGATCGAAAGATGCTTTATGCACCTGAGAGATGATTGGCGTCCGCAGAAATCCATACGACTGCATTTATAATGGTAACGCGGATGCCAGTCGAGCCTTTCGACTGTCTATTGACATGCGGCGAAGAAGTTATGCTTCTAAAAATTAAACCTGATCCGAGGCCGCCGAGGGAAATGGCAAACGTTGAATGGCGGGTATAAAATTTCTAGATGCATTAATTAAGCGCATTCGGTCCATAAAATATGTAAAAGTCGACGAATCCAATCAATTAAATCAGAAAATAACGTGCAGATGACATCGCATTTGCGAATAACAGCAAAAATCAAAATGGCGGCATTCGTTTGTCAGCCATTTTGAATTGACATATATAATTTGAGGTTATGTCGATTTTTTTCATGTATGATTCCCATTAAACGTGTCACAGAAATCGATGGGATTGGACATTTAAACATGATGTGAAATGAGATTGCTAGACGTGCGGGGATCTGCACGGAGCCTGAGATGGCACCGACATTGAAATTGATTGCCGTGGCGTGACCAGCAACACTTGGAGACCGAGCCGGGTCCTCTTCACCCTCGGCAGAGGCAGCCTCCACCAGATGTATGGCCGATGGCCACGCGAGCTTATTAATCATTGGCATGCGAGGAAACACTTACCAATCGGCCAGAGATTACATTAACCACTGTTACGGAATTAATAAGCGGGGCCCTCGTCCGCGACCGCTGGACAAGACAACCGCTTCCGCGCCCCGGCTCTTCACCGATTAATCAACAGCGCTAAATTGATTTTTGACTTATCATGTGTTTTGCTAATGAAGAAAAATTCATCGGAGATGTTATCGATCAGATGCCGATCTCGGCGAGTCGTTAGAGTGCACGCAACATCCGGGCGACATGGCTTTCTCGCTGGACGAGTGTTTAAAATCGAATTAGAAACACATAGTAAAAAACATACGTAATTTGAGATTGATTTCTATTGTTTTAATTATTTGAATTCCATACGTGTATTACAATTAGTTTTGGAATATAAAATTATATTTTAAAAAAATGTAATAATGACGAAAGTGATAATTTCTCAGCTTTGACTTGGAAAACGCCAAGGACATAAGTAGTTCGTCACCAGAATGAAGAACATGTAGACGCCTACGTCCAAGCATTGACACGGCACTGTAAGGACTGTAATCTGGTTCAAAACTGGGACCACGTGTCACATTAAGTATTCCAGAGCGACTATTAAGCTTACATAAAATACGACCGAGTGCTTCGAGATGTGGATATAGATCACATTAATGCTTACTTGAGATAATGTCACGAATGAACATCGACCGAGTGTTTATAAAAACAATTTCGATCCAATGGCTCATCATTTAGGACAAGTTTCAAGGAAGAGAAGGGCCCAGAATACGGAGCTGCAGCACCCTCAAACAAATTTAGCAAAAAAATATTTTTATATATTAATATAAGTGTGATTATGTATATATGAAAATTTAAAAAAATATATATATAAATTAATCTGGTCGGTGGATACGCAGACAGTATTACTCTGCGCGATGTAGTGCAAGGGCGCTGTCTGCTTCTCAGCGCTACCAGTGTCGGGTATTGGATGGATGAGGGTCGGTAGCAGAGTGCGGGGGGGTCTCGGCGCTAAGCGGCGTGTTGCGCTGCAACTCGGTGCAGTCATACTAACTCATAGCTTAATTGAACCACGTGCCGCTACCTAACCACGTGCTACTTATTTTATTATTGTTAATATTTTTTTATTATTTTTATCTCACCCTATTTTTTAAATTATAATTAAATATAAGCGAAATATACTTTTCTAATTTTTAATATTCCGCAGCACCCCCAAATATTTTACCCACGAGCTATGGCTACAAATATAACAAAATTATGGATATTTCTAAGTGTGACACGTCATCCCATTTAGTTTAAGCTATTTCTGCATATTTTAGTGTGCAAAATCAATCTGCCACAAACGTACGAGAAGAAATACGGTTTTACCCATTAGGTCCCAATTTTTTTGATGTTGTTACACTTGTCTATGACATATCCTAACATTAGTAGCTCTATAAGAAGCTTACTTTATGATAGGTCGTCGAAAAGTTTTAACTTGTTATAGTGTACTCGGTATTTTTTTACTTATAGATAAATTAGTAAATATAGAAAGAGTTTTTGACATAATCTTTGTGATAATACCATAACCTCCGTATTCGCATTACATGGTTCTCAGTGATATTTTTTTTCCCGGATATAAAAAAAAACCATTAAAGTGCAATGTTTTGTCAATATTAATGCGATAAATAATGAAACGTTTAAACAGTTTTACGCCATACTAATAATTGGATTCCAGAAGTGCTTTTAAGATTGTAAAAGACACGCATATTTTAAGCTATAAAAACCCATTGTTGAATTAATGTTCTAAATGATAATAAAATCATGTTTTATTGTTACAGACGGAGTCATCAAGTCGAAACACTGAAATTCCACAATCCACAAATATGTTGTAAGTAATTTTACATTATTCTCGTTTACGTTTACAACAACTGGTGTGAAAACGTTCAATTTAAAGCTATTTAACACACGACCGGTAAGGATTCCGCAGGAAATCACACGTCAAAAGTGATTGGCGGCGCCTTTTGCAAATCCTGACGCTAGATATCCGGTCGCACTGCCATTTTAAAACATTCCCAATTCCACGCATAGCGGAAGTTTTTCCAGAATAACATGACACGTGTTAAATAAAAAGCGGACGGTATTAATTGTGCGATTGGGAGATAACAGCATAATTATGAGCGGCGTCGTAAAGAATGATCCAACGATGCGTGGTTGATTTGTCGTAATGTTGTGGATCGCATTACCAAAATATTTTCACATCAGAGATCAGTGACGCGGAAATTACATGAATATGTTTAAAAAAAAGCGCTGGCGCAATGTATCCCTCGCGTACTAATAATAATAGACGGTTGGCTGCACTGCGCGCGGCCATTTTGTATTTTTTACGCATCCATGTTAATTGTACGATTTTTTTTTAATTATTCAGTCGTGAGTTCGTGCTATCTTTCATGTGGATTGAATATGAAATGCAAATTTTCATACGCGATAAATTGCAATGCGCTGCAGAATCTTTAGACATCTTCATGATGAGGATGGATGGCTGTTTGACATGGCCACGAGGTGGTCGCTGGTACAGCAGCTGAGTCAGAGACTAATTTACGACCACCGGAAACATTAACAACATATGCTAAGCACATTCACTTACCGAGAGCAAACTCTTCCTGAAGAATCGGGAGGTTCGTGAAAAAAAAACAGCCAACATAATCAATCACAAATAATTTGGCTGCAATTAAAGTTTCATTAATAAGCGTTAAAGCAACACGTGGTATCTAATTTATTTCGGTTACGTGCTCGCATGTAAATATGTAATAATTTTTTGGAAGGCACGCGTACGGTATGCGTTAATTACGACACGAAATTGCGTTAATTGGCTACATGTTTATGTTTAATTGGCTTCGAGAACGTGTTATGACTCAATTAATGGCGGGCATATTTAAATAATTCCACGCCGATCCCTTATTAAATTATTACTATACTCGGTTTCAACGCTTGTTCGTTTAAAATATATGTGTACATCCATCAGAGATCAATTGCGCATTTTATTAGCTGAATAAATATATAATTTTGATGTGCATCACAACAAATAATGAAGGTGTCCATCAAGCGAGTAATTTATGGCAATCATTAACATCGATGGAATGTCGACGAGATGCGGAGGAACCGAAAAAATTGCCCCCAATGGACCATTCTCCAGTTTAGAAACCAAACGCCAGAAAACAAACATGTTATTACCCAATCAATCACGAGTCGTACGAGAGGCAGAGTTGTTAAACGCGACCGTTTCAAATTATTTTATTTCGTCGCCGTAAGCTTCCTCGACAGATCCAGAAGTCAATCTCAAATTTTTAACATGCAGATTCGAAGCGATAAATTAAACGGCCCAAACGTTTGAGGGCGATTGAAACACTTAGGTGTTAAATAATTTATCATTTTTAATTTACGATGTCGTAAGCCCGGTAGTATCGTACGGAATGGCTCCTATATCCAACAGATTTAACAAACCAATCAAAATAGATCAATAAAATCCACAACCCAAACGGCCGTAATGGCCTGAAAGTTGTATCTACCAATAATAAAATTAATTAGATGCAGAAAAAACGATTCGGTTTACGATTCAAACAAAAGATGTTCTGTTCAAAATTCAAATATTGACCGTTGAGTTGTCCCGCTAACATCCTGTGGCTGCGTGTATCTAGAGCAGTGCGCACAGCTGACTAATCATCGCAAACACGTTATGATAAATAGACAGTTGAGCCGCCGAAGAACCATTTTAATATCACACGTTAATTATGTAGACGACGACATCGAAATTTAAGCGGCCGCTTATTCGGTAATTATGTATGAAGACATGGCCGGATTGTGAGTGCGTTCGGGTGTAATAATGGCGGCTCGTTGCGCATGCGCATGTTCGATCGTCGACGTGAATTTTATTTGAAAATTGATAAATGGATCGTGCACGTGTGTCTTTCGTGTTGGTAATGGAAAAAAATTGACGAACGCTTTGGGTGGCTGTCCATTTATTTCAATTACGATGTAATGTTTGTTGCTTTAGTGTTAAACCAGCTATATACGATCACTTTGTATCTTATAATTTAATATGACCCATGGATTTTTTCGCGTTCTTTTCTAATAACTTTTTGTAAACTAAAGATATTTATAATACTCATCGTATCGTAGTAGTATCGGTGGTTATCTTTAGTAACAGGATATTTTTAAAAAAATATTTTTAACCCTAAAACTACAATGGTAGTGGAGATGAAAGAATTTCAGTTATGCTATATTATACTTTTAGTAGTTTTAACTAGTAGATAATACGATAAAATCCCTTAAAAACAAATGGGATCCAATCGGTAGGGATGTAGTTAAACTAAGAAAGTTACAAAGTGACGATATTAGGGTAGCTGTCGAAATCAGATCCGAAGACATCAACTTGCAAAATATCGGTACCTCAAAAATTGTTAGAAATAAACCTTGCGCGACGCATTTTAATATATCAATCATTAATGATTAGAGATTAGCATGAATCATTTTTGAATCGTGTTGTCATTGGAGATGTGAAATAAATTCTTAACGTCAACACAAAATGCAAGAGGCAGTGGTTAAGCGCCGATCGACCTACAACTCCCACCCCAAGAACAGGATTACATCCTAAGAAGATAATGTTATGCATTTCGTGAGATGTAAAGGGCGTGATTCATTATGAACTGTTGGATTATGAGCAGACAATCAAGACAGACACGTTTTGTGCTTAGTTAGATCCTTTAACCTTAAGTTTTTTTTATTTTTCTCGTATGACTCTTTTAATACAAATCTTATATGTCACATTCTTTTTGTATTTGTCTAAAAAGATATAAACAATATATTTCATAAATAAGTATTGTCCCTTATTGTGTGCAATTGCACGCTGTTGCTACAGGCGCGATGTTTTTCTCGCTCGCATCCGGTACGATGTGGGTGCGGCGAGAGCTCAGTTTTCTGTGAGACATCATCGAGTGCGCGTGTCATTTACACGTCATATTAATGAATTAAAAAATCCAAAGTTTTGATTAAATTATGAAGCATGAATTGATATTTTTATTCTTAGAATCATCATGAAGGATTCATCAATATCTTGACTTGAAATGCTTGGGGTATCTGTGAGACCCCTTCGGACAACGCGGTTGTTTGCAAGCCTCTGTGAAGAATGGGTTTAATAGGAGCTCTGGCTTTAAAAAGCCCAGCCCATATTAATCAAAGAAGGATAATTTTACACCAGGACAACACTTGGCAATACGTTTCGAAAAGACCATAACAAAAATCAAGGGATTTTTTTTGGGAATTTCTTCCTAACCCTCTACATTTTCTGGACATTACCACAAGCGACTATCATCTTTTGAGATCCCTTGAAACATCTTTTAAGCGGAAAATAATATGAAACCTTTATTTATTTATTGCTTCAAAAAGGCAATTATTCTTTTAATTGGATATCAAAAAAATAATGAACAAATGAAAAATGATCATAAAAAAAGTTGGACATCATGAAATTCATTAAAACTACAACGTATTTTATTTTAGGATTTTTTCATCCTGAATAACAAAAAAACGATTTGTATCAATCCAATATCATGTTAGCATTAGCTACTTGTTATAATCGAGGAGGTGATACTTCTTTAAAAACACTGCCAGGGGTCATTCTCCAAAAATGTCCTATGTCTTCTTCGTATCTTACTTAATAATAAATATAATGAAATACAGAAGTCGATATTTTCCAGGATGTTTCTTAATTGTTGATATAAACTCTTATTTGTCCGGTGCATCCCTGACATCTGATTAGCATTTATGATACTATATATGTCAATATGTCTAGTTTGTGCGATGCACACAGACCCCCGGAAAATTGTATGCGCCGAAAAGCGCCAATAGGATAAAAATATTAAGTATTAATTCATTAAACCTAAAATCGAAAAAGTTTCTTCTCATTCTGTTTCATAAAATGTTTTTTATTGTAGAGGGAATATAGGGACTACAAATACAATTCTGCACATAGACGCCAGACACTGTCAGCGCGCCACTGACACCATATATTAAACCAATACAGAGTTGGTACAATCCGTTTTGTTTTTTAGCTTCCTGTCCCCGATTTATTTATAATAAACACAGGACATACAAACAGCTTTCGCTTTTGATCGTAAAAAAATGATAACTAAACTAGACGAAAAAATCATATAGACCAAAATAAATTTAAAGATAACGCAATTGGAATATATAATACATTTAATGAATATTTGAGTCTATAGTATTCATCTTTTCTAAGTTTTATTTATTTATTTAATTACGATGGATATATGGCATCAGACGGATTCACCAATATAAATATTCGATAAAGATTCTATGGATGCAAGGGGAATGAATCTCTTGTACTAATATTCCGCACAGTGTTAAACCACGACACTGTTTCATTTTTTAATATTATTTCAATTGGATTAAAATTTATATTATTTATTCAATGAACACGGCTCAGTAAAAATAACAAGAGAATATTTCTACACGGATTATTTGTTTAATGCTACTGATTTAATTCACGAGGGCTTGTAATTTGCTCAGAATATGGAACAGCATTTTCTTACTTATGATCCCTACCTTGAACGAGCTTTAAAATTCCAATGATACCTGCAGATTTGTATGGATAGGTATCAAGAACCTTGTGAAAGAAAAAAACATAACGACCGTTTATTTTGTTGCCGTTTTCTTCTAACATATTCCGTCTCTGTCATACCACACGCAAGGCGACCTTATACTGCGACTTTTTCCAAACAAACTGCCCATTAAATTAATATGATTTTCCATCATTAAAATATTCCATCCTCTATATTATCATACAGTTTATATACCGTGAGATAAAATATACAATTACTGGGTTATTTGATTTTATTAAGCACATAGATTTAATTGAAACTGTTAAAAATAATTATTGCCATTGGTAATTTATAGAGATATACACTCAATACCTGGAGTTTAGTACATCAATAAAATGTTTAATCTCTAGATGATTGTATGCCTATAAAACTAATTAACAAATTGCATCCTGCCGATCATGGGCGATTGCACACAGCGCCGGAACGGTCCATGAAAACCGTCTCCGTCTGCACGTAACGCACAATTTCTCGGCCGTAAATCTGCATCCAGCAACGATATGTCCATAAACAATTTGCTAGTGCCAACAAATTGATTATTTAACAACGTCCAACGATCACTTTCGCGGTTGTTGTTTCATGACAAAATCAACAGAGTTTTCCCGCCGAAGGGTTTCATTACAGTTAATGAGCGGATCGAACATTCAAAATGTGATTACAGCGGCAAAGCTCACCAGTCAAGTGGTCGCACAGATCCCATTAAGATTACCATAATTACCGTCATGGCGTCAATTGCATAGAAATCTTCTACTCTGCGCGCACACCGGCAATCGGGCAATATTGTGCCGGAGGATCTATAGATCCCAGCAGCTGCGCACGCAAATCAACCTCTATGTATATTTAAATATGCGAAACGGAATGTCAATCGAAAATTGTACAGCCAAGCTTCTTTAGATGAGGCAATAATTATTCAACGTTTATTTTAATTTAAATGGAAATTCATGAAAAATAGTAGAACAAAATAATGGAAATCGTGGAAAGATTAGGTTAGGCCACATATCGTGTAAATAATTGTTAAAAGTGGGTTTTCTTTAATATTCTGTTTTAATAACTATTCAATTTTTTCCTTTTTTTAATCCAAAAATGTCCTTTTCTCTACAATAATAATGCAATTGGAAAAATAATTTACTTTTAATGGCTGATGTTCACAATGAACTTTCAAATCGACAAACTGCGTTTTGAAAAAAAATCATAACTCTTTTATTAATCAAGATATTGTGCCGAAAATTGAACTACTTAAACTAAGACATATTCTGGATAGTTATTACAAAAAAAATAATTTATATCAATGGTTTGAACGTAGTCTTTTGAATGTTGAATTTTGAATAATTATATTATAGGTTTGTCTGTGAAATTTCAATGTCATAAGCCACTGAGATAGGTCATAATTTTTATTATCCAAAATAACTATTTTTATAGCTCTAAATGTCGAGGAACGTCATAAATAAAAGAAAAGAATTACGATATGGCATTAGCTATTTTTTTTTTCATCAAAAACAAAACGATATAATAGATACGGCAGATCAAAGCGCATAGTATCGGCTGACGAAAATAATAAAAGATCAACGTGTTATAAATAAATAATTTAATATAAATATCAGTGGCGTACGGTCGACTTGATGTTGGGTGTGCTGAATGTGGAAAAAAAATACA
>JAGXCT010034243.1:22226-70109 GCA_022495035.1 Philopotamus ludificatus
GGGGAATCATGCACACGGTCACGATCCTCAGAAATGAGGGAAAGTGGATTAATATTTTATATAAATATAATAATATGTAATCGCTTCACGACTTAAATTTTTTTTTTATTATTTATACAATAATTCTATTCTTCGTTTTTGAGACATAAATTTTACAAGTAATATCAATGGAGAAAAAAATATTCATAAAACTAAAACAGACGGGCACACTTTACGATAGTTTCATTGAAAAATTTATGTCTCAAAAACGAAGAATAGTATTAATATATAAATAATAATAAAATTCATTAAAAAAAACTGTATTTTTTTTGTCCACATTCAGCACACCCAAAATCAACACCACCGTCCGCCCCTGATAAATATACTCTAAAGCCTGTAATTTCTCAACACACTCCTTCTTGTAAAAGAGCCATTAAATATTTGGAATAAATGGTTTTATATGCACTTGTAGCAATTGCCTAAAAGGTCCTCAAGATATTAAAAATAATTGTATTTCTACATTTAAGTATCTAAACAACAAAAAAATACTGCCAATCAAACTGCCAATCAAACGGTTATTTATTAAATTTTTTTTTAATGAAAAGATAAAATAATTCCACAAGTTCAAACTAAAATATATATATTAGTAGTATTACTAGTATGTGATATGCGCGCCCCGGATATACCCAAAAACGCTTCTGACGTAGAATATACGGCCCCCGTTAGCAATGAGTTAATAATAAACTGATTTCTAATATTGTAATTATTTTCAGATGACAAAACTTTAATATTTTTAAATAACACTGTATTTATAATACTGTTATTATTATTTTTTATATTTTAAAAGATCTATAGCATATTAAGAAAATAACAAAACTGAAAAAACATTAAGAAAAATGAGTCTCTCATTTTTAGAAATTTTAAATTATCTACGACATAATTTCTCGAGTTATTTATAATCAAAATTAGGTTTCCGCTATTTTATTATTTTTGCATCCTAAAAAAATGTATTATCTTTAAACGCAAAATAAAACCACTATTTTTCCATTAAAATTCTGAATAGAATTTTATGTATACAAATTATATATTAAAAATATAATAACCCTGCTCATGAATCATGCATATTTTTTTGGTCTGAATGAAGAGGTCATTGATATTATTGAGATTATATAACGAACGTGCATGGCAGATGAATATTATGCATTTATTCACAAGCGGTGCACATTGTTGCCTTGCAAAAAATGAATGCTGATGCCATTGATCTCGGTTACAATTTTTTTTTATTATACCGCTCCGGTATCAGATTGCATACCTTTTTAAAATGTAATTCGATCTATAAAAAACGGTTATCGACTTTTATGGATCAATGATCAATTTCGAATAACTGTTGTGTGTCCTTGACGTGGCTAACATCTGACCTTCGACTGCGAAATCGTGACTACAATTTTTTCACGATGAAATCGCACATACACACATCTCACTTACATATTTTATTTATTGATTTGCTCGCTGCGAACGATAAAGTTTATGTCTAGCCGTGCGCATCGGTTATCAATTTCGCTGCGCGCATGCGCACCGTTTTTTACATCGCTTTTCGTTATTAATCAGTAGATATATTGCCTATGATGACTATGATGAAAACCAATATTGAAAATCCGTATGGAAAACGGCGAAAGATTTATGGGCGAGCCGTTGGTCCTTTGCTACGGCAACTTTGCGGCTGCTGGCCGGGGGCCAGGAATAAATTGCTCTCACTGTTACCACTTTTATTATAAATGAAAATCATCAGCTTGATATATACTCGGGTTGGTAGGCCTGTCACCCACACGGGCCCTAGGCGAGGCGTTAAACGTCGATGCGGCCTAGGCGCTCAGCTCTGCAAATGGACGCTGATGGATGCCGCCAGTATTTGAACACTCTCTCGTCGTCGATAATTATTGTCCCAGACAGTATTGGATGCGTATTGATCGTAACGTGCCACAGAGTCTCAGTCATAAATCTGATGGAATGGTTTTAAGCCGGATCGAATAACAAATTAAAATAATTTGAAAATTTAACCGACGCATTTTCAATGGCTCCAGGTCATATAGAATGGGATGGGGGCTACACCCACCCTTCCATATCCTATAACAATAAATTATATAGCAAGAATATGTAAAACAATAAAACATTAGAATAAATTTAATAATGCAAAGCCAGAAATTTGAAGTCTACAGTAAAAGTTAAAGCTCCTCTAACCAAATCCAGAAGATTTTTTCCCACATACAAGTTGCGTATTAATTTAAAGTATTGGAGATAAATTCAATCTAAATTAACTAAATTAACATGGAAAATTAAAATTAAAGGAAAATTAATATCTATGAGGAAAATGCTTATAAAAGCTGATATAGAGCTTAACTGACGTTTCCATTTATAATAAGGTTCAACAATGTGAATGAAAGCTTCATTCATATTTTTGATTGTTTAGTGTTGACGATTTTATCAACTTAATCTTCTTCAACTTCATTGTTGACGTCCAAGTTTAGTTCATTCATTGGGCAATCTATTGCATCTTTTATAGTTTCTTTTCTCAATTTATAGAATCAGGTATAATTGTTATAAAATCAGGCATAATCATTGGCTCTTTTATTTCAACACACGAGTCTCCAATGTAGCTTATTGCGGTCCATATATTATAGTTTTTTCCAAAAATCTCTTAATGTAGGCCCATCTTTCCTTCCAGTTGCCTCAATAGCTTAATTCATTTTTGTCATTTGTGAACAAGGTGACGATAAGAAGAAATATACAATAAGACATTTTCCCCCAGCCAGGCTAAAATCAAAAAAACACCATGGTCCTCAGACACTCAGATCACACAAGCTTAGAACCCAATAGCAATATTACGGAAAATTTAGAAGAAAGCGACACTGCAAGATGATACTATCTCGGGTTAGATTGACACGGCTTTCTAGCTAACTAAAGGCAAATGTTGTTAGGTACCTTTAGCCGTTTTCTCACTACATTACCACTCCCTACAAACCTTTCCCGACTTCTAGCTCACAGGCCGTAGTGGTAATGAAGAAACTCGTTCAGATGAATGCAATGCCACACTCGGCTGTTGCTTTATACTATCTCTAAGGCGTGCGATGTTGGTCTGCTAACTTGAAAAGGGGCCCGTCCCTACGGAGGCAGCTCAAACAACGACAAGCACGCGAAAAATTGCAAAATGTAAGACATACAAAATCTTAATTTTCATCATTTAAACGTAGCTATGACTGTTTGGTCTATAGACTATATAAGCAGGTAGTGTTGGGAGGAAGGGCCGTCCATAAGCCAGATTGTGTGTCGCACACGGGCGCCGGATAATTAGGGGCGCCAAGAGGGAAATACTTAAAAACATAAAATGATAATTTAATAAAATAAATTACATTTCTTAACTTAAAATAAATCCTACATCTCACAA
Source organism: Philopotamus ludificatus (assembly GCA_022495035.1). Lineage (NCBI taxonomy): Eukaryota > Metazoa > Arthropoda > Insecta > Trichoptera > Philopotamidae > Philopotamus > Philopotamus ludificatus. The sequence goes on from JAGXCT010034243.1 coordinate 25,648, forward strand.
ACGTTACGTATTTATCTATAAAAGTCTAAAGAATAAATATTATAAATAATCAATGCTCATTATTGTTCGCAATTGCGAAAAAAAGATCAACAATATTCGCTTTTGTTGCCACGGGCGCGATGTTCTTCTCGCTTGCATCCGGTATGATGTGACAAGTGCGAGTAAAATGTGTGATTAACACGTGCTGCAAGAGCCCAGTTTGCGGCGAAGTGATTAAATATCATTATTTTTTTATATATAAACAGTTATTCCACTTTCCCTCATTTCTGAGGAATATGACCATGTGCATGGAGGACCATAGAGGAATATATAGTGCAGTGGTTTCCCGTTGCCTTTTGCAACGCAGTGATTTTTTATACTTAAGAGCGCTGCTGCCAGCCTCCCAGCTTATATTTTTTGACAATTCATTTTTTTGTGAAATGAAGGCCGTCAACCACCACCCCACCACTCTGTTGACCAGCGTCGGTCAGAACTCTTCGGAATGGTCACCCATTCAAGTACTATCTGCGCTCATTAGCGGTTAACTTGACAATCCTAATTTGATTGTAATTACATTCAAGCTATAACGGGTCACATTGATTAGTTAAAAAATCCAAAATATCAAGCAAATTATGAAGCATATATTGGTTAACTAATTTTAATCTTAGAATAATTCATCAACTTAAAATGGTTGGGGTCTCTGAGAGACCCCCTTCGGATGACGTGGTTGGTTTTGAGCCGCCGTGACGAATTGGATAAAATCGGTATAGAATAATATCATCATCATCATCATTTGCCAGCCACAAGGCTCTCACTCGCTGAGGATATGGGCCTTACCAAACTCTCGAATGGCAGACAAGACTAAAGGAAGCTGAGTCTCACACGTGACGTGAGGGCTCCCCTTTTGTGTTCATACCGCGGAGACCCAAGGCGTCTTGGTATGCGGTTTTTTGTAAAGAGTTTTCCTCTCTTAACCATTGTTGGTATTGGATGTACATCTTCTATCTTGTTGGTATCGGATTTATACCCTCTCGACTGTGTCCAGGCAAGTAGGAGGGGGTTTGTCTCGGTATTAGTTTATTCTCTTCTCTAAGCTATCTAAAAAACGAGTCTCAAGTAGCAGGTCGCACGTGACTACTCATCCCTGTTACCAATAAGCCATTCTTTCATCGAAAGAGGAGGTCTCAGAGAGAAGGAAGGGGAGGCGAAAGTATCGAGACTAGACCAATTATTGGTCAACAGATTAGGGTTTTCCTTCTAAGGGTATACTGGCTCTGTGATGAGAAATCCGTTTAACAGTATAAGTGATTACCCGTAGTTCGTATCTTCAAGCACACCAGACGTACACATGCACTAATTAAAGTTTGGGAAAAAAACAGCTTTGATATCCGTGTATAAATTCAAGATTTTGGGAGGTTAAAAAATTAAAAATAGTAAATTTTGTAAGAGTATGAGGGCCGCTTGTATCTCATCAAACTGTGGCGCGCCGACAGTGTCCGGCATCTGTGTGCAGAACATCAATTGTATACCGAATGAAAGTTTAATAATTCCAATTCCATTTTTTCTTCTTCTGGCGCCTCTCGGCGCACATAATCTTTCGGCGCATGTGTGCGCCGCACAATCTGGCCATATGGACAACGCGCCTCTATCATAAGCGATAATCTGATCTTTATTATGGATTATATTGGTTCGAATGTATTTCAAAAACAAGCAACAACAACCGTTTCCACCGTCTCCCACCGTCTCAATTGCGAGCTTCCGAATTCCGCAATCCGATCCGATTCGCATACAACTGTCGCATGTGCCGAAACGAGCCGTCGTTAATCAAAGCATCGGAGTGATAAGGCCCGACTGAATGCGGCCATTGTCGGTCGGTGGGCAGTGGGCAGTGAGCAGTGGGCCCGGGCGTGCGCACGCGCAGGAGAGGCGGTGGGAGTCCCGGAGAGGACGCGGCTCATAAGTCAGCGGCCCAATCTGCCGTCCAGCATCTGGCCGGCCTCTGCCAATTAATTGGTACATCACCGGGCGTCCGGGACTGTCCAGATAAGATCCTGACACGAGTAACAAACAGCGCACGCAGATACGCTCCACTCGGTACCGGATTACCAATGTGGAAACGTCTTTGCCATATCGCCGATTGCGTCGGACAGATAGTGTCCGGTGGGTCACTTTTTTATATTTCGCTTATGCTCGGGTAGATTGATTGATGTAATGAAAAGAAATTGGACTTAAAATAAGATGTATCGGTCGGTTTCTTTTTATCGGTTAATAACCACAGTCCTGTGCTCTATACCCCTCCCCACACAAATAAAATAAATCCTAACGATCTTTATATACGCGATAAAATTAACGTTTATGATTCGAGAAGTGGATAATAAAATTTGTTTGTCATTGTAAAAGATAAGCTCGATTTCTCTCTTGTAAATCTAATAAGTTATTATTACTCTCCGAGATATAAACGCTAAATCTTTGCAAAATAGTGTGATAAATCATAAAAATTGATCGCTTACGCTATATATTGAACTAGAAATATATAATAATTTATGATAGATATTTATTACCGTTTCTAAAACCACCGTGTAAATGAGATACGACTCCTAAATAAAATAAAAGTATAAATAAAATAATTAGATAAAATATGGTTTTTGATACATTACAACATAAATGCATTCGATGCTTTTTTTTAGATAAACTCTTCAGTATTGAAATATTATTAGAATTAGCATATCATTTTACTTAAATTGTCTTTATTATTTGATATATACGTAGTATAGTCCAAAAGCTTTGGCCCTAAATATTATCTAAAAATACTAGAAACAACAAATTCCTGAAAATAATGAGTTTAAAAAAATTTCAGATGCTTATTTTTTACGAAATTAATTATATTATCCATTTGCCTAAACATATATGTCCTTTTTCAAAGAAAGTATGTCAAAATCTGTAATAATTAATCAATTTAATAATAAAAAAAAACATAATAACAATAAAATTTCAAAAATATAAATATATACAACAAAAAAATCAACAAACTAAAGGGACCAATAACTTTGTCAGGGGGCAATAATTAAGAACATAATTCAAAACCTTATTTAATTATTTTCTTATAATTTAGATTTTTTAAGAAGTCTAAGCTCAACTATATTCAATAATGCGAATAATTTTCACCTTAATTATTAGTATAATGCTGTATTGACAAGCTGTTGTTTATTTTCTGTAATAAAATTATGATTTTATTATTACACGAATAATATCTCATCTTATAAAAAAATATAGCGTTCGTTCAAAAGAATAAACCCTGGAAAAATGAAGAAGCCAAATGGATGATGCAAGAAGTCCTAAATCTAGCTGGGAAAACTTTTTTCACTTGTACTAAACTTTTGCTAGGACCTAGGATAAAACCAACTAGATAGATAAATAGAACACCAACGTATCTTAATATTCGTAATTCATAATCGGAAAATGTTAGTAAAATAATATACGTCCGATTTTTATATACCTTAAAAAAATATGGAAATTGACGGAAAAACTTCAGTAGAGTATGTCGTTTTTTTCTATTTATTTATTTAATGATTGGCATGAGAGTAAATTCAAAAGTATCGTTTACATATAAAGGTTTAATAAAGAATTTATAATTTTATAACTAAGTAATTACCTAGCCATTCTCATAAAGATAGCCATAGGTTAATTATTCGAGTATTAACTTTTAGTTAGATGGATGGACTAAGATGAAAAAAATAAATTCTTTAAGGACTGTCTGAAGACTTTAAGGACATATAAGACATACCATGTTATAGGCATGTATATAGGAAACTAGATAAATGTGGAAAGTGAATATAAGGATCTGTTAGAATAATAACGACGTTAGCCTGTAATGAACATTAAAACAAATAATTAATAAAAATGTGATTTTAAGTTCTCTGTAGAATAATAATGTAGGTAGTGAAAAATGTTCTGATAAATTAATATCATTTTAACACCTGGCAACATTAAACACTGTTCAATGGCCACAACATAAAATTTTATGAACATACAGCAAATTTATATATCACGTCATGTCTTGATATTTTATGATTACGTTGTCTGAATTTTAAATAATTATTAATATAATATTAGTATTAAAAGATTATCGTATTCCAATGCCGTTATGGCGATAAATAAATAATGAAAAAAATACGTAAACATTGATCCGACATGAGCGAACCGCGGCAGGTAGTAAATCACGGCTCGGCACGAACGGGTCGCCGTCCCACCGCCACCGGCACGCTCCGCAACGGTGTCCGGGCCGAGAGCGTGCCGGTAATGGCCACTCGGCCATGCAGATGATGATCGGTGTTTTGTCTGGCCGTGTTTGATTTGTAGAGTAGTCATAATTCATTAGGAGTGGTCATTAACCACCATCAGCATTATGGAAATATCAATGGGCGCATTAATCACGGCAACACTCGAGTGCAGAGCCCTGCTCTCTGCCCAAATTCCGAACCGGCAGTTGCAAGGTCGCAGCTGTGGCTCCCCTCACTCGGTGTGCAATACATTTGTTCTCTTCCATTTATGACGTCATTGAAAAAAATCAATAATTAACACCATTTTCTTCGTTAATTTCACGGAAATCGATTTTTTCGCTTAAAATTGCAATTAAATATTATTTATTTATGTATTATAAATATGTACAGTTAAACCTTAACTAACACTTAACGGGACCGTGTAATTTGGAGTCGTGTAATTGGGGGAGTGAAGCCGTTCGGCTGTGTGCGTATAGCCTGGCACGTATTGAATACACAGACGCTAGCCAACGTTTGACTGTATGTGAATACGACCGCGCAATTGGGGGGTTTACGGCGAATATCAACTCAGCGCGTAATTCGGAGTAGTGTAATTGGGGGTTCCACTGTACGCTAAGCTCTTTATAGCACGGTTAAGAATCAACACGCTTAGGCGATTTAAACATTTTGTTCATAAAAACAGAAAGAAATCAGGAATAAGGATTAACAATAGAGAGGACGTCATAAACTTCATTAAAAAAATATAATGGTATTGAGAGCATTCTGATTGGATTATTTTGTCCTGACTCGTTAGAGTAAACGTCATTACATTTTTCACCATAGTCATGTACTTTTCCAGTACCCGTAGGCCAGACGTATTAGCCTAAAAGATTTTTTAAAAAACAATTTGAACCATGTTTTTTATATTTTATTTAAAAAAATGTTTTTTTTATCGGATATCAGATCGAACCCTATATGTCCTTCTTATTAATTTTTCCGATAAATATCTATTTTAATAAATTAGTAAAAAAAAAATAACGAGAGTAACTCATAGATTCCGCTAAAAATGGACAGAGTAAAAAGGGTAAAGTCAAAAACGTCAAAAAATATATCAAACCCTCCTATAGCACCGAGATCGCGCTATAAAAATCCGCCTTATTGAAGACTAGGGGCATTGAAAATTTAGGTTTCGCATTTTTAAGATATGTTTTATAAATTGGCTTTTATTTCGCTCTGGAATTTATTATATACAGCCAGCCCTCTTATAGCGTTTCCTCTAAATCGCTTATTTTTACAAAATTCCTTGTCAAGCATAGATCATTGACCTTTATTTCGCTCGGCAAATCTAAATTGACCTTAAAAATATTAGAATTTTGTAAAAAACAACGATTTACAGCAAACGTTGTAGGTGGGTTGACTGTATTTTGGAAATATGTAATAGATGGAAGCACTATAAGAGGGACTGCTCCATAAGTTGCTCTAAAGCAAGAAGCGCTAAAGATTGGTTGACTGTATTTATTTTTGCAAATGCACTAACGGTAGGTTTTAATGATCAATTATTTATTATATTTTAAACAGTAAAACACATTTATTAATATACTTAGATGTTTTTAAATCTAAAATAAATTATTGTATTTTTTACATGTTCATTGGTAAAAAGTCTCATTGAATAATTTTCGCTTAAGTTTGAAAAAGGAAATATTTGAGTCACTTAATGTTATTAAGTGACAGAAAATAATGAAAATGACCCATGAAAATTGTTAAGAGATGAATTTGGTATTTTTTATATCTTTCGTATTCTTTAATATACTCTTCTTCAGTCAGAAAATATTATATTAATATTTTCAAGTCAATAAAACACACATTAAGGGACAAAAACTTAGATAAATTGAGCAACATTGAAAATTACTCTTCTACGCATTTTTTATTAAACCATGTTTTTACTAAAGGGGGTTAAAAAATTACTTAAAAATAAAATAGCGGTTTAGATTTGAATGGCTAGTTAATTAAATAAATAATGCTTTCTATACCTCTAATATTTTACTTAAATAATAATAAAAAGATGAAAAATATCATAAATATTTGCTAAAGCAGAGAGCATATAAATTTTAAGAAAACTCGTGTTATACGAGTGTTATCTAAATGATATATTGCATAGCTATGCAATGATCCAACACCATGCATTATTTTTTTAAAGATCAATAGTTATCGATCTAGATCACATTGCTAATTAATATTCCTTGATTTTTAAACAAAAGTCGATTACCTCTGTTCATATCACATTCTAATTTATTATATTTCATACTTGACACACATCCATAAAATAATATTGTCACTATTATGCTGATTCGTGCATTATAAAATCGCATAATGAATAAATGTGAAAATTGCATTAATCACATTGATATTAATATATTGTAAAATAATTCGAAACGCTTAATCAATATAGAGCAACGTGCCATTAACATTTTACCGGATTAAGTAAAAATTATATACAGCTTAATTATGTTGAGATGCGTAGATGGAAAATCAGCGTTTCTAAATCTTTAAAATATGTTTCGCCATATTCGATCTGTAAATGATTACGGAATCAATTTTTATTTACGTATGTGATAATATGAATCGTGATCTTGTATGTCTTTTTTTTCGGTTTTTTGACAATTAATGTTGGCAACCACTGGCGGTGTTGCTAGTATAACTACACACAAGACGGATGGCCAGAGCTGCAACATATATTTTGCATATAAATCGGTCATTATAGATTACTTTATAGATTACCCAAGCTTGCATGCAGCCATTGCTCCACACTAAATGTTGTTGCTCTATGTGTCGGCGAGGAAGAACATACAAAAACGTCTTGCGCAGACTCCTGTTGGGTCCGTACCGGCCAGTGTTGCCAGGGTAACTCAATGGCCGGCCATTAGCCGTATGAAACGGAGCGCTTTGCGAGCGATTAATTTAAATTTGGGTCAGAGATCGAATCGCGACGGGGCGCCAAAATTAAAATTGCACATATCGACGCATGTAAACGATTAATGGCCACTTTATTCGACGTCGATTTCGCATATGACTTGCATGTTTAGCGGTGAATAGGGCCGCGCCGTATAAATATGGCGGGCGAATTAGGGCCGTGACTCTGTGGAATGCCGACGCTATGATTTGGTCATTTGATTTATTTTTTGCTACCTTTTGTATTTGACTAATGCGAAAAAATGACAATAGTATGACGAATATTAATAAAAAGTGGGAGCAATTCTTAAATGTGCATACCTTAAGACGACTCATCAATAGATGTATCATAAAATTACCGCAAATAAAATCAGTTATCGTTAAATTCTCTCAAATAATACACATAATAAAGCAAGATTTTAATAAAATAATAAACGTATCGTATAATTTATGGTAATTATGATTAATAACTTTACTAAATAATTACAATACACAGAAAAAAGTTTACATTATGGAAATGCACAAATTTGCGCGCCCCGCCCCAACAGAAGGTTTCTGAAACGCGCACATTGTGCGGGCGGTATGTAATGTGTAGTATATGTAAAAAATACATTTTTTTTTGCAAATTATTTTTAATAGTATGACATAGTACGTTCAATCCCAAAACAACGCCGAAATAGGGACCACAAAATAAAATCCCGCCCTAAAGAATTCAAGGCAATCATACAAATGTATTACATATTTACCAAATATGTAATTTGATCTTGAAAATTAAGCGTTTTGTACAAAACGGCGATCTAGAAGGAATGACTAGAGGAGGGTTGACTGATTTTAAATTTAATCATCTTTTTTTATATTTTCGGTAATTTGATAATAATATTCGAAAATAATGCAAAAAAGTAATGATTTCTTTCAAATATAAATAAAATGTTCTGCGCAGGAACTGCACATAATAAGTACTAATCCGATTTTCTTTAATGTTATGCAGCTATATCTAAAATAAAAAAATGCTTACAACCCTTCTGTTAAGTTTGACTAAATATTTGTTTATTTTTGTAATAGTTATTAGTGGTTTTGAAAATCATTTTATTTTAAAATTTGAACATCGTTTTCAATGAAATATTCATTGAAAATAACTAAACATTTCTGTAACGCTCCCGATTTATGAAGTAGTCAATGTACAGTAAAAGTTTGAGAAGATCTGTGTTGTATTCATTTGTATTTACTTATTTGTCATAATAATTATTTAATAGAGATTTAAACGAGATAATTATAAAAAGTCATTTTTAGGGTCTTTTATTGAAAAAAAAATATTACTTGTGTCACTCATTAGCATCATGGAAGCTTTTAAATTAGATTTAACTTTTTCCACTCCCACTATTTTTCTCCCCAGCCAATCGACTACTATTGTTAATTATTAGTTATTGTAAAAGAAATATTTATATTAAAGGCAAGAGATTTAATATTTTTTTATTAATTGACCTAGCCATGCTATTGGGGACCCCAAGTATTTGATTTTTCTCGAATAACTAATCCTACATGTCACAAACTTTTTTGTATTTGCTCAGATAAGTCTAAAAAATAATAATCATAAATAATCATTGATCATTCTGTTGTTTTTTTTTCGCTCGCATCCGGTACGATGTGCCAAGTACGAGTGAAACGTACTAGCTTGGGGTATCTGATAGGCCCCCTTCGGACGACTCGGTTGTTTTCGAGCCACCGTGACAGATAAGTTAAAAAAAAAAAACTGTGCATATTAAATTTTCACAATTGTCATTATTAAATGCAAAATCTTTTTTGAAATAGGAACCAAAACTCTTACTACACAGCCCCTGTCTGACTAAACGTCGTGGTATACAACAGATTTTTATTTGATAACACATTTATTATAAAAAAATGCTTACAGATAGTCACAGTATGGCACAGATTAAATTATATGTTAATATTCCCAAAACATTTTTAAAATGCATTATAATAAATTATTTATTATGGAAATAATGGATATGAATTCTAACCGCCATGTTTTGTTTTAATGATATATGCATTTCCTGAAGTATCTCTGCTTAGTCTACTATTAATAATTATTAATTCAACCGCTGATTATTCAAAGGATATACATTTTCACGATGGCCATGGGGTATCAAAGCGTTTTGTTTGGTTTATCGGCACACGCTTTGCCAGCGCTGGCCGGGGCATTCATTACCCGGCAGCGTGTAATGTGATTTACTCAATGGATGCTGTGTGCATATCTCAACATCATTCACAACAATCACGTGACAATGCAGGGGCCTGGGCGTGGGTGGCGGATGCGCAGATAATGGCGGCGAGGAGTCCGGCCATCACCCAGCAACCGAGAATCCACGGACGCATATTTCAGCAGATACAATCGTCGTGCCTACCTCCACTAACTCATTCTTGCGGAATCTCAGTTTGAGATATGCCAACGACAATGATTTCGTGGTGGAAAACCGCGAAAGCGTCGTCGGTATTTCATAGACCTACGCGTCGCTATTGTTGCCGTTATGGTTCGCAATAATTCACGATGGGGGGAGAGCCAGAGTACACTTTGAGGCGCAAGAGCACTACAGCACCGACGAAGGATGCCACGAGGTCATCTATGAAATTAATGTTGCACCAGAGCCCGCCTTATAGGGTAATGGGGACATACGAAAGGGCAAAGAATAATAAATAAACAGTCAATTTTTACTACGCTGTAAACGTTAGATCAAGAAGTGTTCAGTCGCCCATGAGGCCGAGCGTCAAATTACGAAGTGTTAAATATAATTAATATTGAGGATTTTCTTGGAAAATTGTCTGTTTTGCTGATCAAACTGTGCAAACTGCATAAAATAAATCCACAACATAGGTCAGCTCGTATAATGCCATGTAGTTACCGACGCTGTGGTACAGCCTCAATTCATTGGCGGACAATTGACCGGGACAAACGGGCCCATAAAACCGATCTAGATAAATTATGAAGTGGTCAAGTGAAGTCCCGAACAGCCATTAAACTGAATGAGCCGCCGCGACATTTGACCTTTTATTGATAAACCACTTCTAGGCAGCGCTAACTGCTCCTTGAAAAGATTGCTGCGGCCTAGGTAGGAGCGCATTAGAAAAGTGGTCCATGGCTCCGAGTACCATTACAGTTTGCGCTGCCGATAAAAATTCCGCCGTAAATCATTTTCTAATTAAAATTGCACCGTAAACATTTTCGTCCATCATCCGGCCATTGTTCGATTAAAAAAAGTTAATAGCTTTCATTTCGGATCGCTTTTGTTCATCATCTCTTGTACTTATCAATTGGTGACTTTTGATTTTTTTTATAATTTAATTTTATTATAACAGGCAATTGGTTAACCACTTGATGAGCGTTGACGCGAATACGCGTCAAGCAGAAGCGTTCCATTTTCCGCGCTCACGCGTATTCGTGTAAAGCCAGATGCGCGCTTAAATAAATCACATTTTATTATTGTATCTTCTCGTCAATTATGAGAGGATCACTCTCTAGCTTATTTTATTCCAATTGCATTCTTACTTTGCTATAGCCTGATAATAGATTTTCAATGCATTTTACGGCCTTTACATGCAATACGATTTTTTTGCGTAAAAGTGCAAAAAATGGACCGAAAAGGTTGAAAAAAATATAAAAATATTTTTATGTTTTTAATATAATTATTTGCTTCAATTTTGGAAATTTTTGGCAAAAATAATTCGCGCATGAAGTGGTTATTAAATACCTTTATAAATCCATCTGAGTTTATATTCCATTTTTATCTAGTGTTCCAATATCGGAACATTTTGTTTATATATTACCACTCTAATATTTATTGAAAAATATAAATTGTGATAGCATCAGTCGATAGGTGATAAAAGTGAGGAGCATCTGGTGCAGTAATTTTTCAAGTTTGCACTTGTGAGTGTGAGCAGTGATTTTTTGAAATTATCATGAATTTTATTAATATCGGGGAAATATGGAATAATTTCCAAAAGAGGTTCTTTAAAATTATCGAATTTATCATTTCTTGTCTTTTCCTAAAAATTGATTTAAACCCTAATTTATATTTTCTACTTTAATTTAATTGAGTTTTCAAGAAAATGCTATAACAATAATATTTTTTTAAACACGTTATACTACATTTCTAAAACATTTTTATTGCATTTAAAACGATAGAATTTATGTGATATTATATCTAAACATTATTTTTTTTTTCGAGTCAAAAAACCATCTCCTTCGGTGTAATTGCAATCGTTTTAATACATTATAATTGCATACACCCTCAACTATTTTTTACACGGTTTTTAAATAACACTATCTATTAAAAATAACACATACTATATTTTTCCCGAATTATTTGTTCTCTTCCGATTCCCAAAAACAAGTATTATTTTTTCATAATTTTAAAATACACGTGATATTCTTTAGGCTTCCATTATTACCCAATTTTCTATATCACAATGTTCTCTATTTTAAAAATAACACGATATTCAAAAACTTAAGGAAGCATTCCCTTTTTTTTACGATTTTTCGTGGCTAATAATATTTTACTGCTTGCTGAATAACACATGGAAAATATCAATTAACTTTGATGAAAATTAAGGAAAAACCTTTTGCATAAGAGAGCAAAAGATAATAATTATTCTATTCCTTTAAAATTTGTTTAAAGCTTTGAATAAACTTTTGAGAATATGAATATTGTAAAAAATACTCCTGCTGATTAAATAGATAAGATAAGCTTCTTTTATTTCAATTCCTTTTTTTAAAGATAATAATTTAGGAAAAAAGTATTATTCATTTATAATTAATTTTACCGTCGTTTTAGCCGTGAAAAAGTGCTGAATCTATAGTTTTAACTAATGTTATTCATAATGTAGGGCTAGTTTCGGAAAATATATATCTTGCGACATTAGATTATATGATTTTGTGTTGAATGGCTTTATAGATAATCTCACTATTCTTCAGCTGAAAATATTACAACTGAATACAAAAAATCAGTCACAAATATGACCTTTTGGTTATTTTTAAATGGAGAATTAACAATAATAATGGGTTGCAATTTAACACATTATTTTTCGCAATGAAATTAAAGATTCTTTGCATGAAATTCTATTTTTTTAGCCATTTAATATAAACTGCGGAATTGAACCCAATACATCGATGTCTTACCACTGTTAATTATTTATCTTCTTGTTCGTGTAAGCGTATACATTAACATAAATACTGTTACCTCTCTCTCGCTTCACATCGCAAATTCATCAACGACGAGTTGATTTAACACTCGACATTCTGAAGTCGGAGAGCTAATAACCAATCGTACGTCATATTGATTTTAAATTAATGCACCAGCTCACTCATTGCCTTCCGCAAATTGCTTATTTCAATCAGCACTCACTTTTTCATCGGCAGCATCCATTTAACCCGAGATAAATTCAATGCCAGCGGTCCTCCCCGCTTCCTCAACGGCGTCCATCATACCCGCATTCTTGCGGGTTAGAGGCGAACGGTGCAGGAGTCGGCAACAATGGGTCTCGGCCAGGGCTATCTGCGGTGGCATCTGCCGTGCCGCAGCTATCGCCCGATGCAATCTGCTGATAATCCTCTGCAGAGGCCGCAACCTTGTTAGATAAATTCCAGCGTCCTTCCTCCTCATTGTTCTTGGAATCGGCCCACCTGAGCGGTCACCAGCCAAGAAATTAAATCGATCAAAAGTGCGTCGATTCGAAAGAAGCGCGCGAACAAACACCAGACCGAGTGTTGCCATCGTGCAAAAATTTTCTTACGCGAACAGAAAAGTGCTGTTTTATCGCTGAATGCAAGATTTATATGCGCGATCATTCAACAGCTCGTATATAATTGGCATAAAGTCGATCATCAATCATCCGGTGCAAGAGTTATCAAACAGCTCTTAAGTGATTTGTAGTACCGCCGGTAGGTGAGCCATTTGACGTTACGAAACGCTTAAAATTTAAAAACGGTTTTATTCAAAAGAAAAAAAATGTTTATGTACAACGTTATCTACGACGTGGTGTAATCTGTTCGCCGTCGCAGTGTGACATTGCATCGACTTCCCATGGCATACATGAAAATTGTATCCATTAATTAATCTCATTTAAGAGATTAGATATAATAAAAAATCGAACAGGATTTGTAATGCTAGTTAGTTTAATGGGGCGATAACGAATTGAATAAAATAGTATATCGTAATTCGTAAATAATTTAAAATAAATATAATATTCAAATCTGCATTAAATATACAACGAGATTCTATCCAATTAAAACATATTTTTCATATTCTTATTGTTTTCGATCGTAAAGAAATTTAATAATTCGATGTTATCATAATATCACAGTTTACTATGTATTATACTTAAAAAAATATATATAACACAGCTTTGTCACTAGACATAAATCATTTTAGTATATTGTATCAAGAATCCTTGAGCAATACGTTTAACCTTTTAAAAGCAGAAAACTTTGTGTTTACACACTATTTACTACTGTATATAATTGTAAAACGTAACAATTTTATCATTTTCTTATTAGAGATATAAATTTAATAGTCAATTTGAATATTATCTGATTTTTTTTATCATTTCCAAAGCTAGAAGCCAAATCTATAAAGGGATTTCTCATAACAGTAATAATAAAGCTCAACTCTATTATAAAGCTTCTTAACCTAGCTATGACGATGATTTTTTCTAAATAAATCTTTTAATATAAATTCTACATGTCACAAACTTTTTATAATTGTCTAAAAAAGTCTTAAAAATAAATAGTATAAATAAACATTGTCCTTTAGTATCTACAATTGCAAAAAAAAAAACAAAAATATTCGCTGCTATTGACACGCGCGCAATGTTTTTTCTCGTTCACATCCGATACGATCCGAGTGCGAGTGAAACGTACGGATGACACATGCTGCGAGAACTTAGACGGCGGCGAGACATCGCCGATTGCGCATGTCATTTACGCGTCAAATTAATTAGTTAAAAAATCCAAAATATCGACCAAATGATGAAGCATATCATGAATAACTATTTTTATTTTTAGATTACACCCATCCCTTGCTTAATACGGAAGATAGGTTCTGCTAGATCACCGTGTTAAACGATATCGTGTTAAGCGAGACTAACAAATGTATGAAAAAGAGAGGATACGTTCTTTTTTTAAAATATTAAAGAAACAGGTAGATAGAACTGAAAAATTTTATTGAAACATTAAGACATAGAAAAAGATATTTATTTTAGGTGTACCATTTTTTTTTATATTTAAAATGGACAGTTGTTCGTCCAGATATACCCTAACCGTTATTCTTGGAAATTCCCGAAGCTGTGCGCACGTTTACAAAGCAAGATTTAATCGAAAAAAAATTGTTTTCAACAAAACTGAAACCATGTTAAGCTAGGGATAGGTGTAATTCATTTTTTCAACTTTTTTAAAATGTCAAGATATTATGAGGAATTCATCAATATCTTGACCTAAGGTTAATTGCATACAAATTGCAGATCCCTTTTATTTCATGTATTAAAAAACAATTTATCATATTTCTTGATGTATACACTTAAATCTGAATTTTTTTTAATAATATATCTTCTCTAGATATTTTTTTAATCAATTATTGTTTTCACTGTAAATAAACATAGCTGCCATAGTATACATGTTTTTAGAGATTAAAATATTTTTTGTTCCATGAAAAACAGCTTTTTCTAGTTTTATTTAACACATAAATTATAAAAAAATATTCTTGACGATCTAAAACATCGTCGCTTTTAATAGTATTTTTTTTTTATAATAATATAATTTAATAAAATAAGCTTTTATGGAACAAACTTCTTATTAACACAATACCTTTGTATAAAATCAATTGAAGCTTAAAAAGTATTATTAGTCTATATACTTATAACTCTTTGAGATGCAAAAATTTGCTGTTCATATGTTTTATAATGATTTTTTCATAATATTTAGAAACATTATAAGAGCTTTTGATGGTAAATTTTTTTTCAGTTACATATAATAATAATAACAACATACTTTATGTCATTTTTTCTCTTAAACTTTGATACTAAGCTCAAAATTCTATAATAATTTTATCAATATTAAATAATTAATTAATTTTCTTCAAAATTAGTATCCATCAGTTACATCAAATACTTAGAATAGCGGTTTTTTTTTCTAATTTATAGTAAATCTTATTATCTGTGTGCCAGTGGTTCTGACCCAGTCTGATCGAACCCCAGGGTTCGGTGAGCCAGTCTCCCGGGTTCGGTGGAGGTCAAAACACACACCCGACTTATTGTACGATATTATGAAAAATGATACGACGTATGATATAAGGGTTCGGTGAACGTGCATATGAAACTGGTGGGTTTCAGTACCTTTAACAAGGTTAAGAACCACTGATCTAAAGCATTGGAATAAATTAACTAAATTTTAATAGTACTAGAGACGCGTCTAATATTTATATCCTCTGAATTTTTGAACTATAGTTTGAATTAAGAAACGCAGTTCAGTATATCATTTTCCAATGCGTGTAATGCAATAAATAAATTTTATTTACCGACGAGCCATATGAATTCCTGCAGTGATTTATGCGAATTTTCCCGCATTAAATAATGCATTTATATCGAAGCCAGTCAAACTAGATCGAATCGAATTATTATTGCGATCGCCATTGAATTCATAAAAATATTATCCAATTATTATTCAATCACGCACTATCGCCTTAATAGATCTGCAATGAATCCCCTCGGCCTCCGGTACGGGGGAGATCCCGCGATAATAATAATAATAATGGCTAATTTCGAAATTAATTATTTGTAACGCGGATCAAAGATACTGCTTTAATTTATAAACCGAGCTGAATGGAGGTGTGGTGCCGCAAACTAGATTCTCCGGAATTTATTGACTCGTCTCCGATCCTTTAATCTAAAAGGTGATAATGAGGTTTGCCGCGGAATTTACGGGATTTACATATCTGCCCTTGCGGACTGGGAGGCGCTTTGTTACTCTGCGTATGATTTAGCGGCGAACAAGATTTATCGAATCAATTTAAAAATGTGTTATATACGATGTAAATCGATGCGTTGAAATAATTATTTACACAGGCAACACTCGGATGAATTTCGACGTTCGATAATTGATTCGTTTGATTTATTATGAAAATTAACGATGTGTCAATTATTGGTTCGTCGGCGGCATTGTTTCGGGGGAATGCGCCGGACATAGCACACATTTTATCGGGCATGTCTATAAAATTACGAGCGTTTTAAAACCTGTATCGATTGTATCATAAACAATAGAACAATCGTTCATAATTTCTATTATATCCGAGCTTTTTCGATATAATTAAGCCGATAAATTACCAGTTGTCCTTTTTATGCGGCCTAAAGCCAATTTCTACCATTGAACCGTGCGCTTATGATTCCACGTATATAAATAATAATAAGCAAATCGTTACTCGTTAACGTTGTGTATGTTTTTTTATCGTTACAGTTATTATGACTTGTAAATGCTCGTGGTATGAAGAAAAAAAAAACTAAACAAACAAGTAATCTAAACAGATTTAAATTATTACGAGCAAATTATACACCTGCCGACTCGTAAAGTCTTCGCTTCGTATTGAACTATTAAGTCAATATTGTTACTGGCGATTTTTTTCGCTATGACGTCCGCGTGCAATATTAATATGGAAATGAGTATTTATACGGTAATAAAATTAAATAGTCCGCGTTTCGTATAAACATCGGTGAATTTGCGGCCATGTCCGTCGTAAATTCTGCGTCTCGATACAATGTGATTGGTCACCCTGTCGCCATAAGGAAAATGGCGTGACGACGTGCCCAGTGTTGAATATCTCTGCATGATGCGCACTGCAAAATTAATTAAACTGCACTTATGAATTATTGCAATACGCATTCGCATATATTTATATTACACCAGTGCGAAATTTGCAATAATTGATTAGTTGCATACGGCGAGGGCACGACGCCTGAATAATTGCCTGACCTCGAGCATTAAATCTTCAATTTGCTCTTTTTATAATTTTAATATTTAAATTGTGCATTCCGCGTATTTATTACGAGATAACGGTCGCGAGCACTACCCCGCGTGCGTCACGGTCGTTTTTTTATTTTTATTTTATCATCGGCAAGCCATTAAATTGCAGTCTCAATACATCAATTAAGATTATTAAAATAACCACTGTTGGTCTAATTACATCCATCATCAATCTCAACAGCCCCTGTCATTATACAATTAATCAATCTCCACTCAAACAACGATACACCGTTATGTGTATCGGTGGATAACTAGTACGCTATGAAAAAATGTACACGTCCCTCGATTTATGCGGTCAAATTACGTATTATTAGTAATATATAATATTAATAATACTAACATGTGTATACACAGACGAGTTTTTATTAATAATTACAACATAGACTAATGAATTATTTATTTAATGTACGTACGAAAAAATGATTTAACCTAGTCATACAATTTGCATCTATATTTTTAAGCAAAACAATAATTATTCAGTAATTAAATCAGCAGTTTAACATTTTTAAAACAAAGACAAATCAATAGTTACGACGTAGACGAGTTAAATATTTATTCAGATAATACAAGCTGTATTAAATGACGATCTAATCTGGTGCTTAAAATCAAATTTAGCTATAAAAGTAATTATATCATATATTAATAAATTTTATGAATATTTTCAGCAAAGAAAATAATTATTCAGTAATTAAATCAGCAGTTTTACATTTTTTAAATAAAAACAAATCAATAGTTACAACGAAGATGAATTATTTATTTAAATAATTCAAGTTGTATTAAAAGACGATCTAATCTGTTGCTTAAAATCAAATTTAGCTATAAAAGTCATTATATCATATAATAATAAATTTTAAGAATATTTTTAGCAAAGAAAATAATTATTCAGTAATTAAACCAGCAGTTTTACATTTTAAAAATAAAAACAAATCAATAGTTACAACGTAGATGAATTATTTGTTCAGATAATTCAAGCTGTATTAAAAAACGATCTGATCTGGTGCTTAAAATCAAATTTAACCATGAGATAAAATAAAATTCGCACAATATAATGTGTATTTTTAAATTTTATGTATATTTTTAACAAAAAAAAATTTATTCAGTAATCAAATCAGTAAGTAAAAATTAATCAACGGTTACAACATAGACGAATGAATTATTTGTTCGGAAAATGCAAGCCGTGTTAAAGGATGATCGAATCGGGAGCTTAAAATCAAATTTAGCTATTAAAGTCATAAAATTTACTCAATATATCATGTATTTTTAAACTTTGTGAATATTTTCAGCAAAAAAATAATTATTTAATGATAAAATCAGCAGTTTTTAATTTTTAATAATAAAAATATATTAATAGTTACAACGTAGACGAATAACATTTAATACAGCATTTATTCAGATAATACATGCTGTATTAAATGACGATCTAATCTGGTGTTTAATTTCAAATTTAGCCACGAAAGTCATTATTTCATAAATTTTTAAATATGATGAATATATTCAGCAAAGAAAATAATTATTCAGTAATTAAATCTACAGTTTTATGGTTTTTAAATTAAAAACAATTTGAAATGACATAAAAAAATATAATAATTAAGTCAAAAAATATATAAATGTTATTCGTCTACGTTGTAACTATTAATATATTTTTATTATTAAAAATTAGAAACAATATAATTTAATCAAAATATTATTTATCTGATTTTTGGCATACTATATATAATTTTAAAAGTTAAAAAAACTGGAAAGAAGTCACATTACCATGAAAAGTCTAAGCAAAATTGTATTTTGTGTAACCTATGAAAATTTTCTAATAAATTTCGCGAGTTTTCTTAACAAAATTTTTCATATATGTTTTAATTTACTCAATATCATAATTTTAATTTATTTCAATAATTAAAAAATAGATTTAATATTTTAATTTAAATATTAATAGGATGTTAAAAAAAATAAACAACTTTTTAATTTGGTAATGGCCAAAAAAATTACCCAAAAATAACTCGTCAATATGTGTGTACCAAAAAAAGAATGGAAGCTAATACATCAATACATAATTGTTAATATGAGAAATGTTTCAGTAGCTTGCAAATTGATTAACGCTAATTTTTTACGTTAAAAATATCAATAATCGTTTTACGCATTTAAAATCAGATTCATGAAAATCTCAATTTTATCCAGCAATCTATTTCACAGAATTAATCATTTATATAATTGTATTTAGGTACAGTCAGCCCTCCTATAGCGTTTCCTCTAAATCGCTGCTTTTTACAAAATTCCTTGTCAACCAAAAAATATTGACCTTTATTTCGCTCGGCAATTATTATATTATAGATTTACGAAATATCTAAATTGACCTTAAAAAAGTTATAGGAGGGTTGATTGTAATTATGTATCGTTAATTTTTCATATAATTTTAATTATATTATTGCTTAAATAATTATAAAACTATATAAACAATATTACACGTGTTTCGTACATGCGTGTCAAAACATCTCACAGATATAAAAATACGAATAAATACGATCGTTCATACTTGATTTTTTTTTTAAACATTATTAACGGTATAAAGTTGATTGTCGTCGTTTTTAATCTCGCATCAATCAAATTAATTTGGCTTAAAAAAAAGCTGTCTTCTCACCTTACATTCGAGTTTTTTTTGTTCCCCAATACCCAACACTCGTAAGTAAGATGCAGAAAATTAAAGTTATGCCAAAACCGGACCAGCCGGAACGAGTTCGTCCGAAAATTTAATTCAACCAAATACATAGAGCTAGACTAACTACGTTATTTATTTATTCATGTCGGAATATTCTCACATACAATTAAATTGGTGATAAATATGTATTTGAAATATCCGCAAATTCGAAGTACACATTTTTTATTCGAGTATAATTTTAATATAATGTAAATTTTATTGAAATTTTCTATTAGCCGATACCGCGGGATAAGGCCGCCCCGGGCGGTCGCCTAAAATCCTTGTAATGCTCGGCTTATTCGCCCGTGTTGAATGATGGGTATGAATAAATTACCTCTATCATACAAAGGTAATAAATGTTGTCGAGTGCCATTGATATTCATTGATTCCTACTAATGTATACAACACGGCCATAATGATTTATTCATGCATGTGTGAACTGCGAATGATAAAAAAAGTATGTTTTAATTTCAGGCATGGCCGGAATCCTGTGAAATTTGTGTCGTACACGCACGTTTTCGGCAATAAATTTCTTGTATTAAGAGTGAATGTGTTGCAATATAATGTATCGACGTTTTAAATGGTTATGTTAATTGGCTGTGTGTAGGCTTTGATTCAAGCTCAATCAGGATTTATGGCAATGATCTATTTTTCATCGATCGCATATTTTTTTCGAATAGCACGTCACTAAATTTAAACATTTTCATTTGTTCGGCAAATAATTATATTTTATTACTAACAAAAGAAAAGCATTTTTTATTTAAATAGCTCATAAAGAGGCTCAGATTATTACGGCTTTTTTCCTCAATTTCAGGAGGGTTTCATGTAACATGAAAAAAATATTTTTTTGCGTCATTGGAATTACATAATAACCCAGGTCGCCAATCACGCATAAAAAACATAATATTAACGTAAAAAAAATAACATATATAACAAAGAAAAGAAAAGAATTATAAAATCTCATTTGAAATATCTACATATTCGGCCAAGTGGTTGAGCAGAGTAATAGCTATGGTTACCGGAGAGTTTCGGAGAGCACCTGAACTCACATTTGGCCGAAGAAAAAGCACACGCGAATGAACTCGATGGTAGTGAGCTGGCGCCCTTAAGGGCAACTCGCACAGTACAAGGGGGTTATGTACTGCGCCAACCAACAGCTTGAGAAATCCTTTGCCAAGTAAATCGACCTTCTTTTCTCGAAGGTTACATATCACAGGCAGCCCTGTATCCATGCGTTGGGGTATAAACTAAGGTAGAATCCAAACTCCCTCATGTAGAAACATCTAAGAAATATTTTATGTGTCTTCTCTAATCTGAGGGAATTCGAGGCGTCATAAGGCGCTCATATAATGAAACCTGATTCAACCAAGCTCCGAACCAATGCATCGTATAGCACTCGTATGACTAAGGTGCTATGTATGTTATGAGAATTTCTCAAGACGAAGCCCAACATTCTTGATAATCTCATACATACGTCCGATACATGAAAACTAAATTTAACTTAGAACCAAACAAAATAGCAAGATCTTTAACAGACGATTGCTTAGGAAGAGTTACGTTCCTAAGTCTGTAATTGAAGATGATGGGCTCCTTTGATCTAGAACAGTGGTTCTTAACCTGGGTTCGATCGAACTCCAGGGGTTCGGTTAGTCAGTCTCCTGAGTTCGGTGGAGGTCAAAACACACACCCGACTTATTGTACGATATTATGAAAAATGATACGACGTATGATATAAGGGTTCGGTGAACGCGCATATGAAACTGGTGGGGTTCAATACCTCCAACAAGGTTAAGAACCACTCATCTAGAAAATGTCATTGTTTGACATTTTACAATACTTAATGAAAGATGATTTATTATTCCTAATCGCGCAAAGAATTCAATGTCCAGCTGCAACGAAAGGGCATCTTTCACTGAAGTAACAGATCGAAATAGTTTTAAATCGTCTGGGAAAAGTGAAAATTTACATTGAAGGACTTGATGAATACCATTTATAAATAAATTTGACCCCTGCGGAATACCGGAAGGTGAATTGTAAAAATACGACGTTTGGGAGTCGTATATCACATCTTGTTTCCTCTCTGTAAGGTAACTCGAGAAGAAACGTACGAGATTATCCGAAAACCTTAACCTATCTAGTTTCAAAATGAGCCTAGCATGATCGACTTTATCACACGAGTTGTAGATAAGGTTGACTTGGACCCCTTTATTCAGTTTTTTACTCGAACAACTTGGCAGGTCCGATAGTAATACTAAAAAAATCCCAAGAGCCATGAAAGAGAGTTCAAAATCTAGTTTGCCTGTGATTTGGAATCTTGAATCACTGGAGACCTTTTTCAAAATTGGGTTACCAGGTGATTTTTCAATGGCCGCATGTAAAAAACTTATGATAATACAAACACTGAATGATGAACTCAAATTATCTCTTTAAAAAATACGGAAATAAAACACTCATTAATAGAAATGTTATTAACCTAGCCGTAACTCTTTTAATATAAATCCTACATGTCCCGAACTTTTTGTATTTGTCTAAAACAGTCTACAGAATAAATATTATAAATAATCATTAACCTTTCTTGTCCGCAATTGCGAACCAAGTCCTAATTTGAATAAATCATGCGAGTTTAATATTATATTAAATTTAAAAAAATATTCACACATAAAATATCATATTCTATTTTAAGAAAATAAGCAGTGGAATTATTAATTTCATACTATTAATTAATGTTTAATTATGAGACATCTACCAAGCCTGTTAATAAATATTACGTATCGCATTACCATGCCGAGTGTCAATACCGAATATGACTTGCAGCTATTATAAACGTGGGCTCGAATACATTGTTGATATTGTTTTAAACCTAAGCGCATGCGCATTGAGAAGTTATTCCGTCTCGACGTCCAAAAAAACCGAATTCGCCATGACTGACATAATGATAGGAGGACTCAGCGACAGTGTCCCGGTAAAAACTGCTAAAGCATACGACTGCATATAAATGATGCATGTACCACACATCGATTGTCTCCTCTCGGGAACCAACAATAGCAGAATCCGCAGCAGCAGGGCGACTCATAAAAACCCGCCATCAGCTGCAGGTCCATACATGTGCCAATCATAGTTAGCTGCGATGTGCCCGACGCGCCCGCACCAACATCTCACTAGCACTGTATGAAGTTAGCAATCTGCACACGAGTAATGGCCAGCTGACCGGCGAGCCAGCTACGTCTCGCTGCCTCTGCAGACGAAAGGTGCTCTCCAACAACTCGACCACAAATTGTAAATATTCGATTTTAAATATTTGAATGCCAAAACATTGTCATCAATCAATCAAAATTAATCACAATTAAAAAAATAGATATATTTTTTTTTAATTCAATAGCACAAACTGTAAAACATTGCTTTTTTGCTCTCTCTTGCTCTATCTCCAAGGCGAAGGCTTTATTCAGCCCTTATGATATCAAATATTCTGGTCATTTTAACCGCCTCTTCGTACTTGATTTTTCCTTCGTGAGCTGTGATGCCAGTTTATTGGGTTGACTTCTTAGTCTTTCATTATATTTATTCGTATAGGACTCAATTTGTTCTAACATCGAGGGGACTTTTTAGGGGTAATTTTTAATTACGTCATACAAACCAAGGCACAAACCAAGGAAGCGATCTCTTATTTTTATATTTGAGGACTTTGCCGTACCCCAGATTTGAATATCATATGTCCAGATCGGACGCAATTTGGATTTATAGATTAGCAGTTTGTTCAGGGATAATTCTGAATGTGGTCCGATGAGCCAGTGTAGATTTCGCAATTTTATCCCTTTATTTTATTCAAAATGTGTTTTTTAAAGTAATACGGCGATCTAAGCATATTCCTAGGTATATAACTGAGTCTGTCTGGGGCAGCAGCTCACCATCAATGCTTAAAGGAGGGCAGTTTCCCTTCCTTAGGGCAAAAGTTATATGGAGTGACTTGGCTTGATTTGGAATAATTTTCCACATTTTTGCCTACGGTGAATATTTGTTAAACTCTTTTGAAGCATTTTAGATGCTTTGTCAGGATCCTCATGTGATCCGTGTCGTCGGTATAGGTGGCGATTAGGGTGTCTTCAATGTTGGGTATATCAGCAGTATAAAATTAATATAGGGTTGGACCAATTACGCTTCCCTGTGGTACTCCAGAGTTGATCGGAAACAGTGCGGTTCTTTCTTCATTTTGCTTGACGCGGAAATGTTCGAGATATATGAATTTAACCACTTCTGTGGTCAACCTTTTGTAAAAAAGTGGGTAATTGTTCTCGAAAGATCAAATTACAACACGTGTCACTCAACGCGCGCGATGCGTTATCTAGACTGGTGGAGGAATGACCCGAGCTGGATTCACTATAAAATCACTATAAAAAGTTTCGTGTACGATGTGCCCGAATCCAGTTCGGGCAAATCACTATGGGACAAATACCCGAATTGTATTCGGGCAAATCACACAAGGGGTTAATATTATATAAAAGTGATGAGGAAGATTTTTCTTGATTTTGTACAGTAGTCCTTTATACCAAACTCTGTCGAAGGCCTGGGTTATATCTAGAAATGCCGCAGAGCTATACCTTTTTTTCTCCCAGGTCGTCGTGTATTTTGTCAATTTATCAGCAATTCTGTGAATTTGTATTCCGATAAACCGAATTGAAGTTCTAGAATTATACAATTTTTATTAAAAATGGTCTCATTTTTATACGGAAGAGTTTTCTCACCAGATGAGCCCCCAAATGAGCTATTTCAAATTAAATCAGGTACAAATGATAATTAAAAATAATCTGAATCCAAAAAAGGCTCCAGGTAACGAATTAATTACTGGAAAGCTGTTAAAGGAAGCTCCAGTAAAGTGCTTACAGCTACATATCTCTCCCTACATATCGCTGTACTCAGACTAGGATATATCCAGATAAATGGAAAGTAGCTGAGATAATTATGATTCCAAAAATTGGCAAAGATCCCAGAAAGGCAGAGTCATTTAGACCGATTTTTGGGAAAACAATAAAAAATAATATCATATTTTTAAACAACAAAACAAATGAATATCAATTGAATGCTGAAAATCGCCATTTGTTATTTTTCCATCGGCTGCACAATATTCATAATTATTATTTCTCGGTAATTCAGATATCAATTGATATCTTAAAACCATAAAATTATTATTTATACATTGATTATAAAATGTTCATATTTATTTTTCAGACTGCTGAACTCGATTCGTGCGCAAAATCTACAGACATAAAAACGTAAGTCACTTTCATTTATGTTGTTAATTTATCATCGTCATCTTTTCCATATATGAGACTGTGTCTTGTATATTCCGAGCATCCTTTCAATTTTAAATGTAGCCAGTAGCACTTACTCGACAGCCAACAATGTACTGAGATTACCGTCCGCAGCATTCTCTGCTGTCCACCGGGCTTACCTATAAGGATTTCATTAAGTGTCGCTCTCGCTACAATAATACATTTCGAATGACGCCAGCTGAATCTTAAGTCTCCATCTAGAAGACCAGCGGCCACTTCTTGTACCGTTGACACCAGAACCCGTGGGTACAGACCCGACACTGGTCCGACCCATTGTCGCTACAACTGGATCGGCGACCGAATGTGTTGATTGAGTGTCGGGAACTTTGGCGTTTTTTTTCACGCCGGAGTCCGACAATCGGAGATCGATTCGTTGCGATCTATAAAACGTCCGTTATTTTGATTCATCTCGCGACTATTAGCCAAGAGACGTGCTAAAAGATCGACTCCGGATGCATTCTTTATTTAACAAGATTTATTCTCGAGTATTATTCTGGATTTATTAGGCGTTGACCACCCAGTAACGAGCTGGATATTATCATCGAATCACAAGAAATTAATGTAAAATTTTCATTATACACGATAAAAAGAAAAGACTGATATTTTTTTATTGGGACAAGCTTCTACAGAATAGCTGGTATTTTAATATCTCTTTTTTGTAAAATTTTGGCGATTTTTTTTAATTAAAATTTGGCCCCAAAAGAATTTGAACTTTTTCATATTTTTCAGTTTGAAATGGTTCACATAATACACCTTCGTCTTGTATTAATATAACGCGGTAATATGGTTCCACATAAACGTCGTGTAATACAAATCCGTACTATACGAAGTTTAGATTCATACAAAAATAGTCTTTGCATTCCAAAAGTATCGAAGTTTATTAATATCCCTTATTTTTTTTATTAAACAATCGAATACATTTACATATTTATTGAAGAAACCTGAATAATATACAATAAAATTCCACTAATCATCAACCGTGTTAAGTCAAAACCTGTTTTATACGTGGCCTAGGTGTATTATTTTATTTAAACTTAAAAAAGGTAATAGTTCGATGATAAAACATTAGGTGAATATTGTGCAGAACTTCTAAATATAGTGCTCTTATTTTGTCCAGCGTAATTCTTGCTAGGTCTAACGTTCTGGAGGATTTATCTTTAATTGTTTTTTAAAACTGGTCGATTTTTAAGTCATACCTCCTTCAATCTTAATAATTGGCCACAATGCATATCTGCTGTAATAATCTGACTTAAAATTTAAGTAATTCATAGTGAATTATTCCCAAAAAATCCCTCTAGAATACAGAAGAAATACTTTTTTCAGTCAATAATGGCCAGGGGTAGACACGAGTATCTGATTCGATGAAAGTCATAGTTTTTTACTCCACAGTTTGATATAGATTTAAATTCCTTGGTCTAAGCCTTTTAAAATTATCCTTCACAACTGAAGTCTTGTGACAATCCTTGATTATTTTACGCGGATCCGACTATACTAATGAGTTGAAGTTGAGCATTCTCTCTGGTTTGGTTTATCCTTTTGCCAGTTTTCATTACTTTTAAACTTTTAAAACCATCTATAGCACTCTCAAGAACTGCAGATGTCTTCATAAATATTGCAGAGGATCTGGTTAATAAATTATCAAAAAAAAAACAGCATTAAATATCGCAACTATGTCTCTTCAACCTCTGACTTTTGTTTGTTTTACAATTTGCCAAAAAGAATTTGAAATGTTAAACAGAGAGATTACTAACAGAGCTTCAAAACGATACTAATCGTGATGAGTTAACTCATCGACAGCCAGTGATACTCTTGTTTTAAAATTATATTACATTTCGTATAACCTTGTATTAGAAAAAATATGTAAAACCTCTTTTCAAGCTCAAGCTCATAATTCCATGTATATCCTCCGAATACGTCTGTTTTCGACATATTTTACCTCTTTAAATTTACAAAATGCTCTGAATATTAATCATATTATTCAGATGATAATGTAAAAACATTTTCTGTTATCTTTTTATTTAAAACCTACTGGTTTTATTGACATTTTATTTTTTATAATTATTTCATCGCGTTTAAATTTGCGATTTAGCATCTCAGTATATGTCTCGTTTATTGACGTATCATTAGTTTATTATAACTTTTATTCTTGCTATTATATACTTTTATTACATAATTTAATAAATTGCAACGGATCTTTGAACAAAAACGCATTAATTATAAAACCAAAGAATCTATACAATATATTTTAAAGTCATTTAAAGAGGAAACAGATGGATTAATGTATTAGTGTAATATACAAAAAATTGATTTAATATATCACGAGCTTTCTAAAAAAATAAGCAAAGACGAAGATAATGAAGAAAATTCAGTATCAGTATGCAAAAGCAAATAAATTTGACTGAAACGAGTGTAAGAACATCGCACTTGAGCAATGACATTTAATTTATTCAGACGAAATAAACGAGTGCAAGTTCACAAGACAAAAGATTCAGCGAAGAATGTTTTATGCCCAACATAAATATATATCGCTATATAACGGTTTTATTATTATAATAAATGTCACAGCTAATATGATTTTTTTTATTAAATGATATTAAATAAGAGTATAAACACTGAATATATATTTCTGTAAATTAAGTTTTATCAATTGTCGATTAAAAGCCGGATTTTACATCCGAATATATATTTTAAAGAGACCCGTCATAGCTTGGAGGTAATTAGAATCATATTATGATTTTTAAAGTTAATTGCCAATAAGCGCAGATAGTATTCAGATGGGTGACTTAATTAATTAATTTATTTATAACAGAAAGATTCCAGGGCGCCATTCGCCCATATAAAGATTCTAAAAATGCGAGGAGGTCACTTACACTAACATTCCCCCTAGTGTCAAACCACGACACTGGTTTATTTTAATATTATTTCAGTTGGATTGAAATTTATAACGCGCCAGACTACCTACATAAATATTTTTATAAACATGCGGAGGTAATGTGCCTCTTCCTCTTAAATACAGTGTTATAAAGATTTCCCTGAATTTATTCTTCGGATACCTATCCGACTACTAAAATAGATTAGTCGCGGTTAACTTACATTATCGCAATAATATGCATGTTACCTACACGCCAAAACACTAGTTAATTATTTTTCAGCATTATTTTTAATATCTCTAAAGATGAAAATAAAACGCGAGTTTTATTGACGCAAGTATTAAATTAATTCTAAAGTTCTATCTTGAATCAGAATCAAAATGTTACCAATTGTCCATTATGTTTAATTATTTTTTATCGAAACTATAAATTATAAGCGTAAAATTTAAATATTGCAAGATAACAATATATGACTAACAAATTCGGCTGAGCCGATTTACTAATACCGATCCATTATTGCCATCTGATAATATGAATCATTCCGAGACAGACACCACGTCTTTCGACATTGCAACAATTAATTAACGAATTCATAACAGCGGCCGAAAAAAAAGAGCAGATTCAGATAACTGTTCGCGGGACCGCCGATCGAGTTACACTTTTATCATTTCAATGAACTCGACGATTTTTTTTTGTGCGCGGCCATTATTCGGGAAACATTCCGACGATCGATCGGGCCGAAGAATATTTTCGGATAAGTCACCGCGGAGCTGGTTTCCTTAATGGCTCGAGCTGGCGAAGGAGCAGCCTCGGCCACTCTCAATTAAGAGGTAAAGACGAGGAATGTCGTCGAGTTGGACGCATATTTCAGACGCGCGCGTAAATAATTCAAGAGGCGTGAGCTACCGCAAATACCAAGTATGGACCCATTTAACTCTTCGCTGCTACCGTGCGACGATATATTATGCCTTGCAGAAATTGGACAAATTCAATGCAACGGCGGCGCAGATTCGTTGGATCTTGTTCCGGCACACGATTTCGACACAGCTTAACCTATCCTTCGGTAATAGACGCGGCGTCGACGAAGAACGCGTGTCCGTGTAATTACCGTGGGCATTTCAAAAATGTGTTGCCATAATAACAGCCATTGCTATAGTTATTATTGAAAACCGACAATTAAATCAAAATTAAAATCGAAATTTCATTTACGAAAAAAAATAGACTTGTGATCCACGCATTAACTAAAAGATAGTTACAGCAATTAATAAAGTGATGCAATACATTTTGAAACGGTTCATTTTTTTTTAATATAACAATTACTGGATAGAAAGTTATTGTTGGCTTAGAATAAAATAATGAAAGTTTAACATAACAAAAAAAAAAAAAAACTGTAAATAGAGCTACTCCCGATACTAAATAGCATACTACCGATTATTCTTGTGAGATTCGAAAAGCTAACATCGAATGAATCTACATCGAAGCTTTCCGAAGAATATAAAGTTGGTACCAAACTGTAAAAATCATAAAATTAAATATATGTTGATTGTAAAAGCTTCCTGTTGATTATTACAGTCAGAAAAGGGCATGGATTGATAGAATAATCTTTGAAGATTGGTTTAAAACCAGTAGCGGCTCGTGGATAATATATTTAGCTGCGGAATAATACAAATTAAAAAAATATGAACAAAAAAGGTGAGGTGAAAATACACGGCGATCGTGGAGGAAAATTTACAAGATGTAGAAATATTTTTTTTAGTATTATGGATTGTAGAAAGGTATTTGGATAATGAAAATTTACAAAGCTTCGAAAATGTCTATAAAAAAATTAATGGCTAGAATGCGAAGAGCAGAGATTCTCAACGCAAGCAATCATATTGTTTGAAAAATTGGAAAATATGGAAATTTTACAGCAATATTTTCTAACTTAAATGCCGCATGATATTTTAATTAGATTTATATTTTTCCAAAATAATATACAGCCAGAGATAACTAGTTTCGAAAGTTATCCTGGCAATATTTTTTATGTCTCTATGTTTTATTTAATATATATTTTTTATAATAAATTTTACAATAAAATCATTTTAGTCGTAGTAACCGATTATTTATAGTAAATATATTGTATATATAATTTATAACCAAAAAATGTCTCTATCCCAGCACGTATGAATGTGTAATAGTTTAGGTTAAAATATAATTCTTGGATCTAGAAGACCCCTTCTGAAGACATTCGAATTTTTAAAACGTAACCGACGATCTAGGAACCACTTAAGTAATTCCGTTTTAATGGCAGGTATTCTTCTTCTTTAGTCAGCACACTCATTTCTAAAGATCGTGACCATTCTTGTTCGAATTTTCTTGATTTTGGCTCTTCGGGATCCTGTGCAATCCGCATCTTGCATCGCATCTAGTACGGTGGAGGCCCTCCCCCTTCTTCTACGTCTTTGTACGTTTCCAAGCACGACGAGCTTTTCAGGCTATCGTTTCTTCTAGCGAGATGTCCAAAGCATCGAATATTCCTTTTGAGGTATATGGTAGAAAGTCGGTCATCTTTGTCGTTCCCCATTTCTTTCAGAGAGACACGTTCGTGCGTTTAGCGGTACTTAGTATTCTCAGCCGACGTCGCTAGCACCATATTTCATTCATCTTATTTCTGGCTCACAATTTCCGTTATTCGTAAAAATTCATCAACCAAGCAGGTATTAATAATCCTAGTATTCATATTTTTCTTCTAGTTCTGATTCCTATTTCTGATCTTGAGCGACGGCGAAGTGAAAATTAGCTTAACCCTTTTTTCTGATATTTTCTCGTGTAATTTTCAATTAAGGTCCGCACGCAATCTGCCTGCAAAGGTCAGCGCACACTGCACCGCAAGATCTAATAATAATAATCTGGTGAGTGTACGCGTTGTGCGCATTATGCAGATCTGCAATAATAATATGACACGTGAAGCACGTTACTGCGCATGCAAATATCGCGGGTTGGCGTATTGAAAATCTAACTAAATTGAAATGTCGCTCGGGGCGCACGTGTAGTGCCAGCTTCCCGATGGAGACGGATGAGGGCGGCGTCCGAGGAATCTGCCCCGTCACCCAGACCCAGTGGACAGTGGCCAGTAAAACATGGACCGTGGCTGGTACCGCACTCGAGGCGTGGGCCCGTCTTTACGATTATTCGGCCGATTCCAAACTAGGACTCTTTTGAGATAAGAACACGTCGATACTTGTTTATGGGAATTTTAACATTTATGTTGTTAATAACTTAAAATTCTAAATATCTATAAAATATTCAATAAATTTAATATATAATAGCTGCATTAAATTCATTGGTAGGGTTCCAAAACTGTTTTTATATTATTTTTATGACAGGATAAAATTTCTCGATCGTCAATGCCTCCCGAGTCATGACTGAGGTGCGTTTATTATTTTTCTATTCAATAGAACTGCCTCAAAGTAACAGCCTATTTTTAATTAATTTTAGTAACACCGTTGACATTTTCTTATCTCTTTTGCCCTTTTCGATTCATTTGCTTCTTTAGGCTAACCTCTTATCTTATTGTGACTTGCCATCTTGTGAAAATTCAAAATTGATTAACTATATTGATTCGATTTTTAGTCAAATATATCAGCTTCCACTCTTTTTATTATTTTTACGAGTTAAAAAAAAAACTTTTTCAATTCAAGAAAAAATATGGTAATGTTTGTTAAATTAAACATTACAATAACAACTAAGTATGAAGTGGTTAACATATATACCCTGATAAAACAAAATTAACACATCCATCACGGTGGATGACGGATTTTCATGAATTCTTAATCATATTTTTACATTGGATTATTCTAAGTATAAAAATAGTTATTCATTGTATGCTTCATAATTTGATTGATATTTTGATTTTTTTAACTAATCAACATGACGCATAAATAACAACGCTCTCGGTGATATCTCGCCACAGACTGCGCTAT
This sequence comes from Philopotamus ludificatus, assembly GCA_022495035.1. Classification (NCBI taxonomy): domain Eukaryota; kingdom Metazoa; phylum Arthropoda; class Insecta; order Trichoptera; family Philopotamidae; genus Philopotamus; species Philopotamus ludificatus. The sequence continues at coordinate 57,743 of JAGXCT010034243.1, forward strand.
CACCGCACGTATAAGTTTCAGTCGCATTCGACACATTGTACCGGATGCGAGCGAGAAAAAACATCGCGCGCATGGTAACTGCAACGAATATTGTTGTTTTCAATATTTTTTTCGCAATTGCAGACAATAAAGGACAATGATTATTTATTCTTTGGACTTTTTTAGACAAATACAAAAAGTTTGCTACATGTAGGATTTATAATAAAAGAGTTATTCGAGAAATATAAACAACCTTGGGGTCCTGAATAGACCCCATCGACTCGGCTAGGTATATTCTGTAATAAATTGACATTTGTTAACATTATGTGATTAACATCTTTAAACAATCAGAGCTAAACAAAATATATTGATTATGAAAAGATTATGATTATGAATGATGAAACTAAACTAAATGTTAAATCTACTAGAGAAGTAATTGCGTACTTCAACTTATCCCTTATATTTACATTTTAACAAATATTTTATTTATTTATTATTTAAAAGGCCTTATAACCCTGAGGCGGGTCTTTGCCATCTGGAAGACACTACACGTCTCAATCCGAATGCCAGAACTGCGACGGTCGTCCTCCAGGTTATCTTGGCTCTTCGAATACGGGTCAGGTCGCCAGCCATAAGCCCGGGAGCCGAGTTGTCAACGCGGGGATTGTAACAATACTAATCAGCCGAGACTAGGGCCAATGTATTTTAATTTAAGACGTTGTTTTAATAATCTGTAGAAAAATCATCTTGCATTTTTTTTTAGAATTTATCTATGTCTTAATTTACATGTTTATTGTATTAGTTTGTATTAAAGTCAACGTAACCCAATTTGGCAGTCTAGCTTAGAGGATGAATTGTTTCTGGCAGATTGACAGTGCGCTATTTATTTCAACAACAATTTTGATGTCGGCACGCCTGTTTCTCTCCACATGTCCCACGTACTCTCCGAGCTCGCGCAATCTAGATTTATTTAGGAAAAAAATCGATTTTTTCACGAGATTGTAGGCAGAGAGCGATGAAAAAAATTGGTGGCATTGCACAATACCAATGCGATTAGATAGGATCTGGCCTTTGAACCATCAGCTGCGCCGATCCAAAAGCAGATCTGTCCGCTTTACATACTGGCACCGCATTGCCCAACAGCATCTGCGCGCTCAAACAAATGGTAATTAAAACTCGATGGCACACCAGTGTTCCAGATATGTCGCCAGGCGCGTGCGCGGCTATTGATCATCATCGCAATGGTTGACCAACAGCGCTCTGGGTGTCGGCGAAAAAAATATAATTGACCCGATTCGGAATAAATGGACGGTTATCTCTCTGAGAGATTATCTAAACCGGGGTTTCCCAAACCTTTTCTGCAATAAAACACTTTGCAAACCCGGATATTTAACATCAATTATATCTACATATTCAGCCAAGTGGTTGAGCATAGTAATAGCTCTGGTTACCTGAGAGTTTCTGAGAGCACCTGTCCTCACATTTGGCGAAAGAAAAAGTACACGCAAACGAGCTCTAAACTAACAGCTTGAAGAAGTGCTTTGCCAAGTAAATCAACCTTCTTTTCTCGAGGCTTACATACCCCAGGCAGCCCTGTACCCCCATGTGCTTTGTTAAAAACTTGGGTAGAATTCAAACTCTCTCATGTAGGATATCTAAGAAATTTCTTCTGTATCTTCTCAAATCTGAGGGAATTCGAGGCGTCATAAGGCGCCCATATAATGAAACCTGATTCAACCAAGCTCCGAACCAATGCATCGTATAGCATTCGTATGACTAAGGTGCTACGTATATGATGAGAATTTCTCAAGACGAAGCCCAACATTCTTGATGATCTCATACACATGTCCGATACATGTAAACTAAATTTTAACTTAGAATCAAACAAAATACCCAGATCTTTAACAGACGATTGCTTAGGAAGAGTTACATTCCCAAGACTGTAATTAAAGATGATGGGCTCTTTTGATCTAGAAAATGACATTGATTGACACTTTCCAATATTTAATGGAAGACGATGTAATATTGACCAATCGCGCAAAGAATCAATGTCCAGCTGCTACGAAATCTTCAATCTTCCACTAAAGTAATAGATCGAAATATTTATAAATCGTCTGCAAAAAGTGAAAATTTACATCGAATAACCCAATGGATATCATTTATAAATAAAATAATTAATAAAGGATTCTAAATTTGACCCCTGCGGAATATCGGAAGATGTATTATAAGCATACATCGTTTGGGAGTCGTATTGTCACATATTGTTTCCTCTCTGAATAAATAAAGCATTTTATGACTTTGACGATTTTGAGTCCTTGAATTGCATATCTTTTCGATATAAGGTACAATATTGGTAAGTTGCATTCAAATATATGATGTGGAAAGTGGCCCAGAAGTCATTAAAAGGCTGATCTTTATATTTTTGTTTCTTAATCAGTCACTAATTAATTCCATTAGGTGTTCATAGTCACTTGCGCTTAAGCCTACTGGTTTAGCTGTCACGGAAAATGGACTTTAACCTCAGGAATCGTCCTTTATAGTTTTAGAAAATATTGCAAAAGTTGTAAATATACTTTGGAAACTTCTTCATCTATGTACTTTCAAATTTAATTTATTCAAACATCTATGCAAGGCAAGAAAACAATCAAAATGATGATTAGATTTAACTGATGAAATCCAAAATTGTATTATTTTTTTATCAAAAGATGCAATTTTATCTCTAGTTAAAAATTGTAATACTGTTTCCTCGTAATGATAAGTTAACTTATTTTAATTGATAAAAATACTTTTATCATATGCGCAACGAACAAATACTAGTAGTACAGTTTGTCCTGCGAGATCTGTAGATTCATCCATTTGCAATCCATATTCACGGCAATTAATTATTTTTTTCTTAATGCTAGTAGAAAGATCTTAAATGCGTCGTGAAACAGTATTATTTGATAATTGTATTGCAACTATTTTTTATTAGCCTGCTCGTTAAAAACACACGACACGATGTCTTTCGCACATGGCTTAATGATTATAATCTCACTAAGTGTATGAGCTTCACCATTGAGTTGCAATGCAATAACCCACGTGATAAGATGCCTCTGTTGCATTTTCATTTTCAGTCTTATCCACTGTAATCCTTTGAAGCTAGAATTTTTCTAGTGAGTCACGTTGTGTCTTAAAAAAATGCATGTCTTTTCCATTATAAACAGTGTGTATCAATTTCTTGCGATTTTTTTTAGGAGCTAAAAGACTGTGTGTTCATCATCACTCGCCTTTCAATATTATTTTCAATTTATTTACAATATTAGTTTGAGAAACCCCGATCTAAACTATTGCCAACGCAGAGAAAATACATTGAATCCGATGTTATATTAATTCAATAGATTACCTCGGCTGTTATTATTTTTAATTGATATACCTATCAACATTTCATAACCATTTATTGGGCATAAATAAGGGGTATCCCGTATCATTTAATATCCTGCAGCAATTAAACCCCATAAAGTTATGACAGTTATTTTGAAATTATCCGCAGCAGAGCAATTGGCAGTAAAATTATTTAATTCCAATACATATCGCGTGATTGTGTAAGGATGAATTGTATTTGGAGCTGATCCGGTCTGCGAGCAGCACGCCCACCGGTTCTTCTGCTTTGTCTCACCGAATTAGCCGCGATATGGATTAACCATGATTAATTGCGGATTATTGCTGTGTAATTATGCCATAATATTTTAATTAATTCAATTACATGCGGCCGCGGCCAAAAAATTAGCACAGTTATCTCGCCGCGATGGCGAAATCCATAAATAAATTGCATGGATCGTACGCTTTGTGAAAAATAAAAATATTTTTAATAACCCGTCAAATTATATGGGCATCACGAACTGCATTAAATTTAGCAATATCATCATGGCAGAATTCAATCTGTGATTGCATTGCCGATGGAAAAATTTAATGTAAAATAATCGCAAAGGCGATGCTAATTATGTTTGGGAAAAAACAGCTTTGGCTTCACTGTATAGATCGGATGTGCTAATTGGGTTTTTAATCTTGTTTTTACGCTTGTTAAAACTTGCTATAGTTTTCCACGGTTTAATAGAATATTTAAAACGTATCTCTAATTTTTCATAGTAAATTATAGCGTTTTTTTTATAAACATTTCCATAATACATACTTTTTATATCCGGAATAATGATATAATTCGTATTATTAATAATTTTCACGTTTTTTGAAGTATAATTAACCATTTAATCTTAAAATATAGGTGCTAAAATATATCTTTTCAATTTTTCAAAGTTTTATATAGCAAATATTTTTGTGATTTGCTGTTTATTGTTCTATTTAATAAAAATACGCATGAATATACACTGCTGTTTTTTTTTCGATAATTGCATATTTGGCATTAAATAAAAGGAAAATCATCTAATTCGTAATAATGCCTCAAAACATCTAGATTTTTTTATTAAATTTAGTAGATAATTAATTCTTCAAAGTTATTAAATAGAATGTTAATTGATATCATTTTAAGTATTTAAAAAAATAATATTTTTACAATACAGTAGGTTTTATTAATTATTAACTAATATATTCAATAATGTATCTTCTCTTTCTATATAACACTTTTTTTCGAACAACAGCGAACGAGGTAGTATTGGCCCTTTTCGGGTATTTTGATTCAAAACCACGGAGATTTTTTAAAAAAAATGTATTTATGATTTAATAAATATATGGCATTGAAGATCATAATGGAAGTTACTTTTTTTGAAAACATTTTAGTACAGTTGAACATTTGAGATTGATTTTCATTGATAAAATACGACACTAATTCTGGATTCCTCTAATGTTGTCGAATTCTAATGATGCACATAATTTAACAAAATACTAGTTAATTAATTACTATTATTTTATTTTATTATTGTTAAAAGACAATGCGTGGTTGGCATTACAGAGTGATCCACGCATAACAACCAACAGCTTGAAGAAATGCTCTGCCAAGTATATTGACCTTCTTTTCTCGAGAGTTACACACCCCAGGCAACCCTGAATCCATGCACTGGGGTATAGGCTCGGGTAAATTCCAAACTCTCTCATGTAGAGATATCTTAAGAATTTCTTCTAAATTTTCTCTAGCCTGAGAATATTCGAAGCGTTATATGGCGTCTAGGCGATAGATCCTGATTCAAGTAAACATATGAATCGCATCTAAATTTATAGTCGAACAGAATTCCCAGGTCTTTTATTGACGACTGTCTGGGAAGAGTTACGTTCCCAGGCATGTAATCAAAAGTTAGAAATTCTTTATATCTCAAAAATGTAATTTCCTATCATTTTCCAACACTAAGCGGAAGACGATTAGTAGACGCCCATTCGAACAAAGAATTGATATACAGCTGCAGCGAAAGGGCATCTTCTATTGAATAAACTGTCTTATAAAATGTTAAGTCATCTGCAAAGAGAAAGAAAATACAAGAAAGGACATGCTGTATGTCGTTAATAAATAAAACGAAAAATAATGGTCCCAAATTAGAACCCTGTGGGATTCCAGAGGTTGCATCGTAGACACATGAGACAGGGAGTCATGTATCACGTACTGTTTCCTTTTCTTTAAATAAGCAGAGAAAAATTGTACGAGATTGTCCAAAAATCCTAAACCATCTAATTTAGAAATGAGTCTAATGTGGTCGACCTTATCAAACGCCTTTTCGAAGTCGTTATAGATAACGTCGACCTGAACCCCAATCCAGTGACTTAGAGGCATAGTTTGAAAAGCTTAGCAAACCAGTAACTGTTGAGCGTCCAGGAAATCCATGCTGTTCATCGATGATTCTGCTCCCTACGTGATGAAATATGCACGTATGCAGAATCATCTCGAACAGCTACTTGCCTATAATTACCAACATTGGATTTGTCACCCTTTTTAAAAATAGGAGTGACTTTATTTCTCCAAATTAGGGGTATTTAATTATTTAGGGGTATTTAATTATTTAGGGGTATTTAATTATTTAGGGGTATTTAAATATTTAGGGGTATATTAATTTCGATAATTTTAACGAAAGGTTAAAAATATGTTGAAGAGGCCCTGATGTTCCAAAATGGCCAATATTTAATAGAAATCTTTTATTTATTGTTTAAAAAGATGTGAAAGAGAGTTGCGAGTGTAATTGTACGCTGCGTCCAATCGATTTCACTCATTCGACGCTTATTTTCCTTACACAATCCGACGCCATGCTGTTGTCGAATTATCCGAAGCTATGGGATTATCCGAGCGCATAATTAAATTGGCATCGCCGACAGTGTCCCGCCACCCATGAACAGCTCCGCCGACACCTGGCAACACCGGCGGCCGGGGCAGTCCCGGGGTCCGCTCTGCATCGGGGCGAGGGCCCCACTCGGCATTATAACGTCATAAAACATAACGAGTTGATATTAAAAGGCTGGCCATGCAATTAATGGTGGCACGTCTCGATACCCGTTGTCGACCCGGCAGAGCCGTTTCATCACTCGCATAGCTCATTAAGCCACCGGCCCCGGCTCCTCGGGCTCCTCCTCGGGATGTGCCCCCACTCCCGGCTCAATTAGCTTCCCCCGGTGTACACGGCGCGTACGGTTCTAATTATCGCCGCCACTTAACCGCTCCCATATAAACATCCAATCAACACCGGGCGAGATACTTCAATAGTGAAATATGATCCAGCAACCCGCGGCTATTATCTCTAAACATACAACAGCATCCATTCTTCTGGCCGGGTGTGGATCGCGTGTCCGTTACGCTCGTATATTCAGACCGGCGATGTGTGTCCGGATTTTTTGCTATAATTTATATGAAAGATATTGCAAATGTGTCGGGACTTGATTTTGCATATTCGATTTTTTTTCTAAATGTTGAGCCGCAAGACGTGTCCATGCGGAACCGCAAATTAGGTACACGCTTTATAAATCAATATATGCTGAATTAACAGTGCATATTATTTCAATGGTTAACCTCAACTTAGCGATGATTTAATCGAAGAGAAAAAAATAGATTCCAATAATAAATAAATAATTTCTACCTCTCCTGTAGCTTTTAGATTAATTTTTGCAAAAAACTAACTGAGTTTTTAACTACGTATATAATTTTAAAAAGTTTTTCTCTTAGTGTGTGATTTGTGGACTTTAACGACAGTAATTCGCTAGCGAATACGCAGGATGTCGTTTAATCTTAACATCTAGTTTAACTCGTACGCAATTCTTCATCTTCGTTTACCTTTGCATAAACAAATTTGCTGATCCCCTTAACCTATCCGTGCCGATGTTTTTTATTTTTCTTGAATAACTTTTTTAATATAAATTATCACAAACTTTATGCACTTGTCTAAAAAATAATACATTTTATCAATAATCATGATCAATAATATGTCTTATATTGTCTGCAATTGCGAAAAAACAACAATATTCGCCTCCGTTGCCACGCGCGCGATGTTTTTTCTCGCTCGCATCCGGTACGATGTGCGAAATGCGTTTGAAACGTATTAGTGACACGTGCCGCGTAAACTCGTTGGCGGCGTGTACTCAATCGGCGGCGAGACATCGCCGAGTGCGCGTGTTATTTACGTGTCATATTGATTAGTTAAAAAATCCAAAATCATGGAAAACTATTTATATATAATTCATTTAAATAAAATGTCAAGATTTTTATGAAAAATTCATCAATATCTTGACTTGAATTGCTTGGGGTAACTGATAGACCCCTTTCAAACGACGTAGTTATTTTAGAGCCGCAAAGACGAATGGATTAAATTACTTTTTTGTCAACAAACATCTTCATTGTCCCTATTGGGGATCAAGCCTTAATTGAAATAATTACCATGTATATGTTGGTTGGGGTTTTCTCAAAGTTTGGTTATCAAGGGCCTGATTGACTTGCTCATCATTAATGAAAGTTTATTCAAATAATTCTGCAACGAACAGAAAAGATAAGGTTCCGTAAGGGCAAGATCTAAGAAGTAAGGGGTATCTAAAAAAATAGTTTTTCATGAACTTTTTTCAGCTGCTGAACGTATGTATCGGCAGTAATCGTTTGGTTTAGCTTTATCAGCTCGTGGTGAATTATTCCTCGACGATCCCACATACATACAATAAAGTTTTCTTGCCATGAATATTGGCTTTAGGGTCCGGTAGGGGTAATTGATCCTTATCCAACCCTTGTCTTTTGTGGACAATAATTTCATATGTGATCAATTTTTCATCGATTGTTATTGACTTGTCCAAAAAAGGCTCGATTTTATGCCGTAATAGAAGACTTGTAGCAATAGACATTCCGATTGCCTTATTTCGGTCACTGAAATGATATGGTACCCATATTTTTCAGGTGGCGATAAACTGTAGATTGTGACGAATTTTTCTCTGCCAACTCTCGTTTGACGTGGATTTTGTTCTAATATCGCATTTAAAATGTCGTCATCGAATTGGAAGGTTCGAAGGCTGAAGTCCCTTGGTTCTCCTTTCAATGACTCATCTCTGATCAATTTCTAACTGCCCGATCGGTAATCAGGCTTTTGCCGTATACACTGCATATCTTTTCAGCCGTCGATCTAGCACTAGAGCCTTGTTTGAATTTCCAAAGCATCATGACGAATATGCACTTTTTGATTCTCCATTTTAAGGGTTCGGAAGAACGCCACTGTAACGTCCACCACACTAAATAGTTGTCGAATGACTGAAAGGTCACTTATCTATCTAGTGAAAACAAAAATTCTCTTGTCAGATGACTCACTGAGAGTAAATCCAAACAATAGAAACTGAATCGGACGTTATTTATAACTCAACCTAATAAGAGATCGAGACCCTTTATTTCCGCATATTTTATGAAAAATATTTATTTAGATAGTTTCGGGGGTTGGAATTAATTAATTTAATGCCATCTTTCCTTCGCTGAATAAATAATTATAAAACAAATTATATAAAATTTCACAATCCAACTGAAATAATGTTAAAAATTAACCAGTGTCGTGGTTTGACACTGGGGGGAATATTAGTGTGTGAGACTCATTGTATCTTTAGAATCTTTATCTGGGGAATGGAGCTTTGGGATCTTTATTGTATGCCAGCCATCCATCGTAATCAAATAAATAAATGAATAATATACCCCGTAACATCAATATTAATGGATAATAAATACAAAACCGGAAAATTACGAGGCTAATGCGTTTAATAACTTGTAGCGAAACTACATGAAAATATAATCAAAATTTATAGACGTTCGATTTACAAAGCAGTCTATGGAACGCAATTTTTATGGGAAAAGGTGATAATGATAGTCATGCCACAAAAAAATATAAATAGTTTTTTAAGATAACTTTGAATATCAATTAATATTAATAATTAAATAGTTAAATATTAATATTTGATAAATTCTATTAATTTCCATGGCTCGTATTGCCAGCAGAATAAATCGGTTTCAATTCTGTGAAATGATTTTAGTGTATTATTAGCATTTTGTATTGAATTAGTTTTTTTTTATATATATATATATAGAAGATACCATCTCGTTTCTTCTTTTGCTCCATTATTTACAGACCTTCGATCGAATCGATAATGTCAATCTTGCATATACAAAACGAACGATTCATTCACCTGTCCACGTCGAAAAATAATTATAACGCACAGCGATATTTTTTTGCAACGTCTTCAATTAAACATTCAATCATTGCCCGGGGACCATTTCCATTTTCGCATAAAAATTATCGCCGCGAGAGCCATGAATCGTGGTCGCGACGAGCGCGTCACGAGAAAAAACGTCATCCAGAAGCAGTTATCGTTAAGGGAACATTACAAGAGGCTCATTTTTATTGCCATATATCGATCCGCTTCGCTTAATCATTTAACTGAGACCCTTAAGTGTTATGATCAAGTCTGTCGACTTTTTGTATCACTTTCTTAGTAGCAAAACTATATTTTACTTCGTTGACAAAGATGCTCGAGCACGATAAAAACTTGATTTATCAATGAATAGGACACGTCGCGATGCTCGTTATCATTGAATTTTAATCAATTATATTGTGTTATTGTTTGAATATGCATAGATATAATCCGTGCCTAAAATCTGAAACATAATTTTAATTGTAATTAATTATATGTTACATTAAATTAATTTTATGCCATCATTCCTGCAGAGAATACTCGCAAGAATGCGTTGAATACCACAAAGCATTTCTGCCATGTTCAATCAGCAATAAGAGCGGAATTCTTTAAATATACTCGGCGACTCGACATGTGTTTTGTAGTAATTATATCGCACAAGGAAACTTCTCAAACACATCAACGTCGTGCGTATTTTGCAAGTTTTTTCAACCAGTTATGTATGTTTAATAAATGAAAATTAATAACACGCCTCGATACGGCGATCGTTGTAGATATTATTTTAATTAATTTGTCTCGCAGATGCGAAAAAACTGCAATTCAATTATATATCGAAACAATTCTAATAAATCAATGCTCTTTTCTAATGATAAAGTGGTTTTTAGAAAAACGCGTTGTCAGTGTTCGTTATATGCGTCGGAATGCACACCAGCACATGAGAACCGCGATTTTTTGCCATCGCAAGAATTGTCACAAACCTCAATTCTTAATTAACTAATTTTCTCAACACGTCTCTTACAACAGAAGCGAACCGTTGCCAAGCTCATACCAGTAAAAAAAAATGTCGAATCGTATTCAGAGTATTAATTTAAATTCAGAATGGCATCGCCGCTCCGCGAATTTTTATTGCGCATTATTTGCAATTTATTTATTTAACGCAGTAGCCTAGATTCCGAATTGTGTGCCGGTTTGCATTGTTTCGCTGCCATCTTGTCAATTTGCGACGTTTTGATTCGTTAGCAGCCGATTCGCTGCCTAATGCCCGGGCATAATTATCCAATTAACGACGTGCGCGAGCTACGCTGAGCGCTGATTGGCTAGCGCCAATATGTCCGGACGTCATATCGCACGTACCTTAAACGCAGCTCTATGAAAAAAACATATGCTCATCGAGACGACACTCTGGTGCTCAAACTGTGGCACTATAAATTATATAATTAATTATTAAAATAAATATTTATCGGCACCCTCATGTCTGAGGATCGTGACCATTCTTGTTCCGAATCTTCTTGATTTTTGTCTCTTCAGGATACTCAGAGTTGAGAATATCAGACTCTGCACTAAATGTTTTTTTTATCTTTTTGAATATCCCCCTTTTTTATCGGGTTAATTCAATGGTTTTGGCGTTTTAATGTTTGAAATAAAAAAAATACGTTATTTTATTGATTTAATTAACCAAATAATCACCATTGATTCTTTTAACATTTTATCAACTTAATAGTATTTTATCAACATAGAAGTAAATCTACAATGATATTAATTTAATTTGAAATAAAACTGGAATACAGGAAGTTTTTTTAAAAACTACCCTTATTTTATTTACCAACTCTGTTCTATATTTTTCAATGGAGATGTTTAATTAGTTTTTTTGGTTGCGTTCTAAGAGTTCGAAATACATAATACCCTTACGATCCCCCAATCACTAAGCATTACTTTTTATGGTTTTAGCATTCGAAGTTATTAATGGGGCTTTCCCAAGTATACCCCAATGTCATTTCCGTGTTATGTTATTGTACACTACCCATTTCTCATCTACAGTCACCAATCGATGCAAAATGATCGTGCTTGTGATAGTAATTCAAATGTCGTACTTCGAAACTATACGTTGGTAATGTCTCAATAGGCTTGATGGGTCGATTCCCAGCCTTTGTTATGATCTATCTGGTGTTTTGACATGAATCAGTGTCAATTATGACTTATAACTTGTCGTTATCAGACTTCTAAGACCGTCCGATGTTTTTTTTTGTTCTTTTTGTGTCAGTCGGGCATCTTCTCTCATACACATCACAAATGTTTTTGGTTGCTAAAGTCCCTGTATAACCTTTACGAAATACATATAATATACAGTGATATAAATGCACTTTATCGACCAATATTTTGATACTTTACGCTAGCTAGACTAAAAATAGAAAGTAGAGAAGAACCTTTTTTTTTATATGAAAGGACAATTTTGTTCGTCAGTTCTGAGAAAAAAAACTATTTTTGCTGGGATCATACAAAAACGTCGTTACATCATAATTAAAAGATTATTGTTTATACTTTTTAAAGAATAGTCGATTTATTATATTAATATTTAAAATATTATTTTTTGAGATATTGATCTTCTTAATATATCTTAATTTGCTTCATTGACACATATTTAAATAATTTGAACCCTTTATTAGTTGATAATATAAGTTAATCGCGACTGAGCTAAGTTAGTAGTCGGATAGGTGTCCGACGAATACAGCGAATTCTTTAAAATTCGTTGAATAAATCATTATAAAACAAATAATAT
>JAGXCT010034243.1:70126-86637 GCA_022495035.1 Philopotamus ludificatus
GAAATAATATTAAAATTAACCAGTGTCGTGGTTTGACACTGGGGGGGAATATAAGTATGAGAGACTCTAGAATCTTTAAAATCTTTGTATAGTGAATGGCGCTTTTAATAATATTTTTATAATAAATAGTATATGCCATAGATCATAGTCAAATAAAAAAATAAATAAAACAGAATTAACCCCCAATTCTTAAAAAATAATCAAATTCCATATAGAGTAATGAAATAATTTTCATTTTCCAATAAATGAGGATATATTTGTGGACTAATTTCATTTTAATAATAATCCCTGTAATTACTAATTTAAATGTCAGCATAGACATTTCAATCAATGCGGCGAGCCTGTCATTTTAGGAAGCGCTGCCTGAATTATAGCAGCACTGAGTTTGGACCAGTTTACACTGACTAGTTTGCGGTGGCTTTTTGCGCCAATACGTGATATTCATCTCTATTAGTTGGAATCGTGGAATTTTGAGGAAGGAATCTCGATTGTTATTATACCATTTTGCCCAAACCTGGAGCTGCGCCGCAGAAATGTGCCACGTCAGAGGTCTCACGCTCCGCCACCATTGCACAAGGCTGACGAATATTCAGATTATATATATATATTTTTTTGGCACGGCTCACGAAACCGCGGCCATGGCGAGGGGCCAGGTGCGCCTGGATACTCTCAGTGCTTCTAAGTATGTTGGTAATAATCGTGATATACGTAGGAGCAGGGCTATGCTAACATGACACTAAAGTGATGCGATAAGCATTACAACCGTAAAACGGCTTGCTCCGGGCCAGAGGTCACATAACTTACTTGAGCCGACAAGCTCCTACCGCGTATAACACTTCCAGCGGACGCTATCTGTCCAGCTTGTAGCACTTTTAACGGCCGATGCAGTCTCGGCTCTTGGCATTCTAAAAAAATATTATATTTAATCGCAACGAAGGAAATCGTCAATGCCTAAATACTGCCACAATGGTTGACGATTGAATCGATATATCCTACAGATCGCTATAGAGATACATAAGCTTCAACGGTACATCTTTAATTTTCCTTTAATATTCTTCGTTGCATAAATAATTATAAAACAAATAATATCATTTTAAATTCTACTGAAATAATATTAAAATTAACCAGTGTCGTGGTTTGACACTGGGAGGAGTATTAGTGTGAGAGACTTATTCCCCTTTCATCTTTAGAAACTTTATCGAATCTTTATATGGATGAATGGCGTTCTGAAATCTTTTTGTTATGCCATCTATCTATCGTAGCCAAATAAATTCATTAATTAATTTAAATTAACATCTTAAAAGATGCTGATATTGTTGGTATGACATTATAATAGGTAATCCAAGAGAAGTCCCTGTTTTATTATCAACATAAAATTTATTTTCATGTTTATTTTAGAGCTAGGAGATTTTGATTCATAATACGAACTAAATTATTTTTTTCCTTTATTCTGTGATCTTCTAATGATCAACCTACCAACAATGTGTTAGGGATTAATCTCTTTTATAAAATTTATTTTCCAACATATTTGTAACATTATTTGTAAAAAATTAATAAAAAGAATTAATAATTAAAATTGTGTTAACTTTCGGAATTTCTTTCAAATATTGATGAAATTTCAGTATTTTGATGTTTTTCATCAACCCTTTAGTGAAATTTAAATTTATATTATTATATTTTCTTATTTGATGTACATTTAAGTATTTATCGAATAAAAAAATTATAAAAAAATCATCTTTAATAATTCTTATTCCGAGTTCTTTAATAACTAATTAAAAATAGAGTTATCATATCTGCCCAATAAAAAGAGTGTTTATTAGGTGTCCTTGTATCCAAATAATCATGTATAACATAATTTATTTTAAGTTTTTTGCGAGTACCACGTACAAAAGTTGATCAAACTAAATTTAATTAAATCACAAAGCTTTTATTTTATTTGAATACAGCGAAACCTTGTTTTTACGTTTTAGTAGGGACTCATAGATAGAAAAAACGTAATTAGAGGAAAAACGTAGATATGAGGTTAGAAACGAGATACTAAAATAAAACGGGATTGTAAAAATTGAACGTAAATAGTGGGAAAACGTGAATTCCGGGCACATAAAACGGGATTTCAGTGTAATTCTTTGGGGACCCTAAGTTTTTGATTATTCTCGAATAACTCTTTTAATATAAATCCTACATGTTACAGAATTTTTGTATTTGTCTAAAAAAGTCTAAAGAATAAATATTATAAATAATCAGTTTGCGGCGAGACTGAGCTCACAGAAAGAGCGATGCTATTTATGCGTCACATTGATTAATTAAAAAATCCAAAATATCGACCAACTTATGAGGCAGATCCTGAATAACTGCTTTTTTTCATAGAATAATCATTTTTTTAAATGCTTGGGTCTCCAATAGACCCCCTTCGGACGACTTAGTCGTTTTCTAGCCGTCGTGACAAATGGGTTACATGCAATATATCAAAGCTACCTTACAGAAAATTGTTTTTGGTGTTTAAATAATCATTTACAAAGATTTTTATTATTTTAACAATGATTATTTTCGTCAAATCTTTTTCCTTTATAATAATAATAATAATAATTATGTGGCCCCCGGACCCGAAACGAGTCCCTGCCACCTGAAGGGCATTACGCCATCTCTGCCGGTCCTTTCCTTTCCAATACTTGATTTATTTTTATCTGATTCAAATAATTATCTGCAATAAAAATTATATTACATTTTTTATTATATATTAAGTAAATTAGATATAAAAGATTTAAATAATAAATGCTATTTTTGATCCCAGTTTAAAGATATTCTTGAATTTGCAACCATTTTTAATTTCATCGGTCAAGAGTAGGATTTTTTATCTGTTTTTCAGTTTATAAAGCTAACGTGAACCCATTTCTTATTTTTCTCATATTTATTTTCTTCTATCAAGCTTTTTTTCTGTTATCAATTGTCTTTTATGTTCTCAGCTCTATTATATGCAAATAATTAACCTATGAAAACTGGAAATATTTATCGAAAAAATATTATTTGTAAAAAGATGAATATATTAATATTATTATCTCAATAAAATGGATATCTCTTACGTTAACATTATGCATAATCTAAATAATGCAGTGGAAATAGTTATGGAATGCATTTCAATTTATTAGCGGTCATATAGATATTATTTTATAGCTACTTCAATAACAATAATGGAGAGATTGAAAAATTGCTCAAGATGCTGAACCATCGCAGATATTACAATATTGCGTATCGCCGTGCTGGCGCCCATTAGCGCGAACGCCAACGCCCAGAGTCCCTGTCCAATAAACATCCGTTTATACGAGACCACACTCAAACGCGGCATACAATGTAATACCGCGAACATGTGTTAACTGCCGCACAATAAGTAGCAGCAGAAGAGTCGATTGACCGGCCCAATCCATTGTTACCGTTAAGACGATTGATTTAATTGAAAATTACCGAGAATATCGGCCGTTTCGCTTCATTAGGGCGAATCCTGCGATGTCGGCGTCTCCGGAGGAACCGCGCTCGCCGCCAGTGAAGCCATCAATCTCCGTGTGCCACGAGCCGCTCTCTAATAGCTCGGTTGGTAAAATGGAGGAGATGGCAAATTTTCTCCGATGGGTATATGTCGGTCGTGGGTCTACGCGGTTAATCGTCGTCTCCACGTTTGGGCGTAGCTGATCAGCGCGCCACGCGAGCCTCCATATATGGCTCAATGAGGATTCGCCCTATTACAGATCGATCCCGGCTTTATGTATTGGCTTTTTACAGTTTTAATGCGAGCTCAATATGTAACTGAATAGTTTAACTATCATTTTTTATCATTGATCCCGCGATTATGGCCGTGGAGCTGGAATTGATGGCCGCGCTGTAGTTACGCGTCCGATATGTGAGAAATACATGATGTCGATCGGTAAATCAAGCGAATAACGCTTATATTTTAAGAGAGGCATAGATATTTAATTAATTTTGATTAAACTATGTATTTTTCTTAGATTCGTCATTCAAATTCATTAATAATTGCGCCTATTAAAAACTAAACCAAGCAGCTTGATATAAAAAAAAAATTCAGTATGACGTTAAGATCCTATAGCGATTCCGTCCAAAAACAACGTCCTTTCATGTTTTTTTTTCATCTTCGATAATAATAAAAAGTCGCAAGAAGCCATTTCCTCCTAACGAAGATGCGAAAGTATCATAATGGTATTGTTTTTGCTAAAAAATCTTTACACGATTTTTTTTCAGAAGTAAAAAATGGCAAAACACAGTTTTTTTTTGTTTAGAAAAATTCTTTATAAAACAGATTCATTATCATGATAAAAATCCAGAAGTTTTCTTCAGATTACTACGGCTTATGATTGATCATACGATCTAATGGCAAGTAATCATCATATGCTATGCCTTTAAAGTTTAAGAAAATATTAAGCATATCCTTCTTATTTTACCAAACTTTTCAGAAACTTTTCGTCGAGACGATTGTGCTTTAATTGTTATATCTTATATTTTGTTTGAGAGATTTTGGATCGTCATTGACTTCTTTCAGCAACTCAGGAGCAATGTCCTTTTAACAAGCTTATACAGCAACAGTTTCATGTCAAAAATTGCATGAATCAAATGATATGCAAACATCTCGGCAACATCTCTGGCGATTGTCGACGATTTTCCATGATGATTTTCTTTATTTTCGTGATGTCATAATTTTTTTGACACGTTTTATTTATATAAGACATCAAAAGCAACGTTCAATATTTCCAATACTTTTTTTATATTATCAAAGCAAATTTTAACTCAAATTCTTTGATTCCATTTATTCCACAAATAAAAAATCGTCAGACATAACATAACACGTGAAACATAGCAGCTAACAATAAAGTAAGCAACATGTGTACTAAATTAATTTAAAAAAATGTCAATAGGACTTTTACAGCGCGTGAAATATCACTCAATGTTAAAATTTATTTATATAAAAAATATTATTTCCATTCCGTCATTTTATAGCACATTTAGATCCCTTATTGATTCAGTATTATATGGTTTTCAGACTGTATAAAAATGTCTATTCCTCTATTATTATTATTTCGCGTAAAAAAATACGTGTAAAATGTTAGGATATGTTTTAAAAAATACGGTAAAACTGTGTTTTTTTTCCCAATTTCTGGAATTTTAATAGCTCAATCTTCAACGAGCTTCGTTTAAATATCTAGAAACGTATTAAAATAATATCCTTTAAAGGCTGAGATGATCGATGACCAGGTTTATTATATTATACAAAATAATAAAATATTCAAATGGAAGATTTTTTTAATCTGTTTCTGGAACAAAACAGTTATTATTCATTAAAAATTGATGTCGTCATCCAAACCTTATTGTTAGCTATCGTTATGTACAGGACTATAGTCCACGTTTATACCCTTCAATGATGTTGGCTAGAAAATTGGGTTGATCAATTTCAACAGTCTCATAATTCGATCCTTTGCCCTGAATCCACCAGCACTTTTTTCAGATCATAATAAATAAGTCCTACTAGTCATTTTTTTCGTGCATAATATATAGCTGTGTATATAAATTTTGTTTACTTTTCCTATTGCAGACGTTTCCTGCAGCAATTTCTTAACTTTTTATGTTGTTGTATTAGTATCGATAGCTATTATTTGTTGCGTTAAATGATTCTATTCAGATAATCAGAGCCTGTTCGTAGATTCAATTTTTATGTGAAATTTAAAAAATCATTTTTCATCATTACTTTTTTACGCGATTTTTCAAACTAACTCGATTATAAAAACCGATTAGTTCAAGTACAATTAAAGAAAATAGATTAATTATTTTTTGACTGGTTTTTTTTCAACAAAAAATTAAAAACCATCTTCTCAATGTGATCTTAATTTTATTTTAAATATTATTGCGAATGTTAATACATTAAAAAATAAGTAATTTTTCCTCCATTTTTCTCTTTTATCCAAAGATGTTTAACTTATATTATCTGCGTGTTTTTTTTACTATTAAATATCAGCTTTGCAAAAAAATCGGAAATTTAGTAATAACCGCGGGAAAATATTGTAATGCCTAGACAAATATGTTTTTCTTAGCTTGCGCGGAAATATAAACAGTGATTAAAAATATTTTACACAGTTTGTTGTAAATTATCATTTTTTTATTTGAAGAAAGAGTTTAAATTAAATTATGGAAATTAAAAAGATTTACGAAGGAGCAATGAAACGTTTTAAATCTTCTCGTAAAGATCGAAAAAGCCTAATAGTAAAGATTCTAGATTAGAATAGGAAAGACGTCATTATTAGTCATTTAAAAAATATTGAATAAGAAACTTCAGGAATTTTGCAAATCATAAAAGAACGCATTGATGAAAGTAATGCACATAATATGGTTTGATTTCTTAGTAAATCACAGATTTTGGTCATGCTAATCTTTAAATAAAAGCCTCATTGACATCTTAACCGCTTTTGTAGGTTTAACTCAAAATTATTTTATTCATTAATAATTAAATTGTTCAAAATTGAATAGAAACTCACGTGTCAATACAGTTTGTATGTTAGTTGGTGTTACAGTTCATTTATCCCATTTATCTCATCTGAGCATTGTGAAATCGAATACGTGTAATAAGTCTCTGAAAAATCATCAATAAATTTCCATACAGCCACTAAATCAACCGTCGCATTAGTCCAATTACAATGGCCAACAATTTATGCTTGATGGCCGCCTAGTAATTGGACAAATTCTGGTCGCGCGGCGCCGCATTAAAATTGAGCCAATTATATGGCGAGGCGGCTCCAATAAGTTATCGCTACTCCATTTATCCCAGGCCGGCGTTTAGGATGAATGCGACCAATCTGGTGGCCGGTAACAAACTGCCTATTGATACAGCGGAGGGACGGCCGCCATGCGAATCTGCACGTCCACAATTAAGTAATCGTAGAAAGCCGGCCTGATCTACGGCCCGACACATTTGTGCCGATATTCTAATCCGATACTTCTAATTTATCATCGGCCAACCGAGATGGTTGACCCTGGGGATCTATAAAAGAGAACGGATCCGGTGAAAAAAAGAGCATGCGGAAACGGTATCGGAAACCGCATCGCTGTAAAATTTTACAATGACCATAACACACGCGTATTAAAATGTAAAATTGGAAAAGCATCGTTAATACGGCTATGGCGAATGGCTTTTCTATTTTCAGGTGCAACTGTTGTCTGGCATATTTTCTATCACATTATTTTTTAAATAAATTCGTTTAATGAAATATTTAATCAGTTTTTCTCCTATCCCGAGAGTACGTTTTTTTTAAAGAATCGCTAACATAGAGTTCTATAGATTTTTTCTTGATTTCTTTTGTATTGAACTGTTGTAGTAATTCTGGTAATTTTTGAACCCGTTTTCATCATTGCTAAAAAGAGACCAAAAATGAAAAACATCCCCTGTCCTTAACCCTTTCCACACTATCCTCTTTTAGTCAAATTTATGATTTACTCTCATTACTTACTTACTTACTTACTTACATGGCCTTATAACCCTGAGGCGGGTCTTGGCCACCTGGAGAACACCTCCGTCTCAGTCATGATGTCATGACCGTGGACGGTCGTATTCCAGGTTATCTAGACTTTTCAAATACTGCTTGGTCGCTAGCCATGAGCCCGGGAGCCGAGCTGTCAACGAGCGGATTGCAACAATAATAATCAGACGAGGCTTGGGCTAATTCATATTTATTCACGGTCTGATCGGGTGCTACGAGCACCACCTGTAGCACACACGTCAACGAATTGGCCTGGATAGCGGCCTGGCTCTTCATAGCTCCGTAGAATCTACGAAACTACGATTGTGCCCAACCGCCATCGCCACCACGTCTAATACCGGCACGCGACAACACTCGACTCATATTCGACTCGACTTATATTTACAAATTTAATACAAGAGATATGCATTGGGAAAATGAATACGAAGCATCTATAGGGTTTATTCTGACATCCGATTAAAAAAAAGAGATTATTTTTTTTAAATTAAATTAATTCTTGTTAAAAGATTCATATTACAAAAATATGCAGTTTTACATAAATATAATTGTCCCTGACATATCTTGATATTGGAATTCATATCAGATAATTACTTAAATGTTGTCTGTCGAAAAGGATTTCATATGTTCTGATAGGCAATTTTCTTCTTGTAGAAAGAAATTATTACTTTTTTCTATTTACTATTTTTGAACTATTTTTTACTTAAATTATAAAGACAATGAGAGAATCGCTAAATGAGCTAAATGTCATACTGAAAGTTGTGTCTCTAAGGTTAAAGAAAGCTCGGAAACAAGCATAGGATTTATTTTGATATAACATAATATTGACAAATAAATAATTATTTTTAGAAGAAATTAAAAAATTGGCATATTTTTTATTATATTAATAAAATGAACGATATATTAGGGTCGGATCATACAAGGCGACCCAGTATTTTTTTGTAGCCAGGATACCGACCCGGTACTTCCTTGTCTATATTTTTATGATCTTATATTTAATTTCCAACCAGAATCGTGATTCAGATTCAGTTTAAAATACAAACAGATTGACTTCAAATGTAATAACTATTTTTTTAGATAAATAAATAACCTTTCTGAAAATAAAATTGTGTTCTAAAATTTTGCCAGCAACAGTTTTGTTTTTTTTTTAATAATTCAATTTGATTTAAAATAATATTATAAGGTAAAAATAAATATCAGATAATAAAATAAGATGGCTCGACAAAATATTATATTAGCTCCCTGGGGAGCCGGGGCTCACACTTTGGGAATCACTGCGGTAGACTATTGAATCTCAAACTTTAACAAATATGTCATTTGGTATTGTAGCGCATTCTTGCTTAATTGCGACCCTTAATTCTTTCAGTCTCGTCGGTTTTCTGGCGTAGACTTTATCTTTAAGGTCCCTATAACAAAAAGTCCAGTGACGTCAGGTCTGGGTATACTATGGGCCGACAGTCTTTAATTAGGGGCATTATAACCCCACTCCCTTTACAATATAAAAATCATTAACGAAAATAAATAGAACATTTTAATCGAATATTTTTCGATTTTAATAAAGTTTAATGAATTCATATTTTTCAATTTTCCCTTATTAGCGCCTCTCGGCGCACCTAATTTTCCGGCACCTGTGTGCGCCGTACAAATTGGCCACATGGACGGCGCGCTCCTGTCTATGGGACTTCTTCGTCCAAGCCATCTGGAAGATTCTAATCAAGTAATGCTCTTACGTCACAATAATAGTAAGTAAGTGCTCCACCCTGTTGGAAATAAAATCACTATCTTCACCAAAGTCCTCCTAAATGCATGGTTAAACAGATTCTTGCGGTAAATTCAAGTAACTCGTATCAATGTATACACTTTTGGGTAATCTTGTATGTGATTTTGTTTTAACCGATCCGTCACGGCGGCTCGAAACCAACCGCGTCATCCGAAGGGGGTCTATTTATAATTAAAAATAAACCCCAATCATTTCAACTCAAGATATTGATGAATTCTTCATCAATATCTTGCACACCGCAGTAGCCAGTTTATCACTAGTATACGTTTCACTCGCACTTAACATACTGTACTGGATGCGAGCGAGAAAAAACATCGCGCTGTGCGAATATTGTTTTTTTTTAATTTTTTTCGCAATTGCAGACAATAAATGTCAATGATTATTTTTTCGTTAGACATTTTTTGACAAATTCAAAAAGTTTTTAACATGTAGAATTAATATTAAAAGAGTTATTCGTAAAAATCAAAAACTTGGGTTCCCAAATAGGCACGGCTAATCTATTAGCTAGCTTTAAAAGCATTTGTCTTTCATTTGGGTATATAGGTCGTGATGGCTCATATAAATGTTGGCGTTGACAGTTGCGCAGTGGCGGAGCGGCAGATTGGCGGCTCCCGTTGGACAACGTGGAAGCCCCCGTTGGAGAGCGTCGTCGGCAAGCACGCTCTTGGAGATAGGCATCGGACCGCGCTGTCCTATGGCCGCATATGGCCGGGCTATTTAGCCGTTCACCTCCTCATAAATTGTGGCCTGCTGATGGTATCTGGCGGTCTCTCGCCACAAGCGGCTGCCGACACTTGTTAAAAATGACAAATTACTGCCTTTGCCGGACCAGCTCGCCGTGGCCATCTTTCCGTATTTAGCTGAAAATGCGGCCCTTATCTAAACCCCGTTTCTGGAGCTTCCTTTCGGCCTTCCCCGTATCGATGCTGCTCCGATACCGGCGATCCGCCACAGATAACACCGTCGGATGGAACACAATTAGGCCCATCTGAATTCATGGCAGCCGCTCGTATAAACCCATAGTTTGAACCCTCGTCGTTTCAACGATCAGCGTGCAATCGATTCGTCTCCTAAGACACGTTGTTCACGGGAACAATGACGATTTAAAAAAAATAATAGTGACCAGCACTACGGACAGATGATCAAATCGGCGATGAATCGATCAGATAAAGAAAATAACCGAGCGGACTATGTAGTAGTTAAGCAAAAATCTGCAGCAGAATGACCACGATCCCCGGCAATAAGGAAACGATTATGAATAATATATAGAATATTTATTGCAAGTAACGTATAAATCTTGCTGTCAAGATTATATCTTAGTTTTATATACCATCCGCGTTGAAAATCTCTAAAATTATCATCGCTACACTCTCCATTATATTGATATAATCAATTAATTTCACGGATGTATATCTAAGACTATTAGCGGAATACTCTTACTAATTCTACGATATTTATTATTTAATTTATATTTAATGATATTTGTAATTTCTGCCCAAGAAAAGATTCAGACTAAATAAATTGTTGATTGCGACTGTGTTAATGACGTTCTTCTACGTGCAATAATAATATATCTGAATTATTATTAGAATTTATATATTCCCCGGGCATACGAGTGATATTATCATTAATATTATGTATAAGTTCGTATTATACTCAACCCTGCTATAGCGCTACCTGCTATAGAGCGACGCAGTTCCTCCTATAATGTGCAATTCTAGAGCACCGTTTTCTACGAATGGTAAATTTCTAGATCAAATTGCATATTTCGCAAATATATAATACATTTCTGCGCAAAATAAAGGTTTATCTTTGGTTGACGACAAAATATAACCAAGTCATTTTAAATATGTAAATAAAAAAATGTTTGATGTATTGATTTCGTTTAATATACAAAATAAAATTTAAAAATCTAACCCCAAATTTTGTATGGATGCCTAGTCTTCTATAGGGTGAGTTTCTTTAGCGTGTTACCTATCTCGGCGCTATAAAAAAGGTTGATTGTACTATTATGTTATACCATAATTCGCTTATAATATATTCTTAATTCAACGGATAAAATGAACAACCTAAAAATATTACAAAATCTATTAAAATATGCGAATATTTTTTTTTGATGGATTGATTTTGTTACAACAAACACAATACATTTTGTATAGGTGCCTAATCTTCTATAAGGCATGTTTATATTGCATAGTCCCTATTTTGGCACTATAGAGGATTAACTGTATATCTTTATTCATATTAGGATCTGAATTTTTAATTAAATCGCATGAAAAAACCATCATATTTAATATATTAAGTATATTCCCAAGAACCGACCATAAAATCACAGTCACAACATTAAGGCCAATAATTTATATTTTACGATATCTCGTCTTTTATGATCTATAATGACAATAATTGATAAATGCGAGCTCTTTGATATTATAGTTCTATATCCGATGGAATAAAAACGTATTCAGCCGTCCAATTTCGGCAACGGTAATTGTTTATACCAAAAAATGCTTCCTGCATGCAGATTTGCATCCACAATGTTGCTCGAGTGCATGCTTGCATCTTCGTGCACAATGAGTAGAACCACTAGGCGCATGCACTGTTTCTCCGACCGCAAATTACGGCTGGCAGGTGTAAACCACAGGACGGACAGGTGATTCGCAAGCATCGGGAAACTCCTACCGATTCACCGACGGCATACAAAACTATAGGACCGTGCAAAAATAAAGGACCACATTCCCATATCCCTTGAGTGGAAAGTGGCGTTAGAGTCGGCCGCACAATTTGCTTCTCGTTACTGTCACGTCAGCGGCCGCTAAAGTGTGGGAGCCCCTTCCCACAGGTGTTCCAATTAACCAGCGGCTAACAGGTGGATTTATGAACTCAGGTAAATCTCCGTGGGTCGACATTCGCGGTCCACCTTAGATCAATCTGACGGATAGCTAACTAGATGTCATCCAACCACCTCCGACGGCAACCAGCTCGACTCGACGAATTATACATCCTGGTGGTGATGGATCCGATGAGACCGCGCTGGAATCTTCTGCTCTCCACATTCCAAAACTTTAACGTTTCTGTCATTCCATTCGCGATTGTGAGACGACGGAATAGGTGACAAGTATACGAGCCTTTCCTTAAACAGCCAGACCCTGTTTTGTATACACATCTAATTTAGAAACAGATAAGAACACAATTTATAGCTAATTAAAATTATCGACAATGGTCGATTTCCGAAGCGTTATGCTCATTTTAATGCATCCATCAATAACAATATAACGAGCAATCATGGCCGCCGTGTGTGACATAACCTCAAATTTTAAAGCGACACGTAATGGCCGAAAAACAAATGAATGCATTATTCTATTATGAAACTAATGAATTACACACGATCAAATATTTGGTTTTTAATTACGTTTTAACAATGAAAGTAGACGACCATATACATACATAATAGCCGGGGTGACTTTGCCCGGCTAAATTATTCCGTCGGCTATTCTAAATTTCTAACGATTTCCATTTATAAATCGCCTAGATTTCGCGGTATGTTTGAAACATCATCTCAGTAACCTAGTAGGTTTCTCCGTCGCATTTCCATGTCGGAACACAAAAGGGGGGACGGCATTAATTGCCAGGTCCTGCGAGCTCCGAGACAAATGGCCGCCGCCGAACAATAAAATAGAAATCATGCGCAGTAAATATCAACTTCTTGATCGTGTGATTTATAATATTTTATCTGCAATCAAACATGGTGTTGTACCTACAAGTCCGTAAATGGGGAACAATAAAATTACCCGGCCGGGGAATTAATCACGCGCCGCGGTGTGGCGAGCACACAACACTAATCCGGCTATCTGCTCCCTACTATTGTCTATGGCATTTTTATATATATATATGATATTTAAATATGGCAACACTGTATACGGGTATTATATAAAATAGTGAACGGCGAATAAAAATCTCGTGTCCAAGATGGTGATTGACATATCTGCCATGACACATGCCCACCATTATGTCAAGTCCCCGAATGATATGGACGGACTGCAGAGATTTTTCCACTAATAGCTATTTTATTTGAAAGGGGAGCGACCATCGACAAACCAGACGACAGCTTCCATAGACAATATGAGCGCCATTTTTTCAATGCAATCAGATGAATGTAAACATGCACGTGATGGTCCGCACCATGTGGCAACACAGCAGTTTCTGTGCCATTGCATATCCTGAAGGGGTATTCTGATAGATGACCCTTCTTGAAGTTACACTACACATATAAATAACTGTTTTGATCATCTTTTAAATGCGTTATGAAAATAGCGCCTCGAGCCATTGCCTCTAATAATAATTAATGTTTGTTCGAAGTGATTACGACAAAAGCGTTACTGTGCATATTGTTAGTCATGGCTATTTGTTCGCCGTTGATGAACAAAGAAGAGTGGCAATAATAAAACTTTAAATTAAACATCCCAATACTTTTTTTTATGCCGACTCAATACAATTCATTATGCATTGCAGTACGATTGAAAAAAAAAATGTATTCTCGAACAGTGCAACATCACCATTGTGATTGTCTATCATTTCTCGAATGTTTTGCACGGACCAAAAAAATATCAAATCAATCGTCATCCCGTAGTAGCGGTACATCAAAGACCGAATGAAATTTAATGAAAAAAGCAGCTGAAAGAAATGTGATATGGTATAAACATTTTAAACTGGCCTAATCACATTGGAAAGCGGTTTTATTTAAAGACCGCAACATTAAATAATTTTAAAATCCGTGACATGAGGAATTGAACCAGAACCGATAAAGGAACTATCTCGCGTTGTTACATTGTAACGAAACCACACTTGATCAATGGATCGACAACAATAGTCCAGTGTACGTGTAAGCAATACATATTTATTTACTTAAAACGGGATAGAAAACTAACACGATTTTTTATAAAAAATATTCAATATATAAAATAACTCTATTTCATAAAGAGTTTCGGACTGAATAATACAAAATCTTAATTATTAAATGTTAAATGCTATCATACTTCTTATTTATACTCTGATTTACTTTAAACCCCAATATTTAGCCCATTTTAGACGGGAATCTTGTTTATTTGAGACAAAAGTTTTTTTTGCAGTACTTTGTGATTTAAAATCAATTTTAATTAATCTTCTGCAGATATTTTTTCCCAAACATCATGCTGTACTATTGCTATGCATCTCATAGAGAAGATTACTTGCATTTTTTAAGCTGTTATTGTAGGTACAAGTCCGTATTCTTATCTGCGATTTTTTTTGGAAGACTTGAAGAAGAATTCCAAATTTAAAGTTAATTATATATTTTTTGTTTTTATCTATGATCATCCTCCATAGAATAGGCAATTTTTAATACCTATTTTTTAATGCCTAAATACCTATATTCTAGCAGGTTCTTTATTAAATCACGACTCTTACCTCAAAGCGAACATTCCATAGACTTAAGATTATAGTCTGAATATGCAACATGTGATGGATATTGTGGATGTTGCAGAACTTGGTCGCTTTTACTACTTTTAAACTTTTGAAACTACCTGTAGCACTATCAAGGATTTGAGATGACTCAATAAATATCGCAGATGGTCTAAGTAGCTTCATTTGATCTCAATTCTTTATCAAATAAAAACAATAAAATTCTTATACTCTGGCCTCTGCATATTTTACTATAGACCAAAAAAATAAGTAAAAATATGTTAAAACAGAATAAATAATATATTCAAAATATGAATAAAAAGGAAAATAAGAAATAAATTATTTTAAAAAACTCCATTGTTGTTTAAAACAGTAATTATATTTCCAGCGTTTAGGTTGATTTTTTTTATCCCAGTTTTATCTGTTATATATGACAATTATAACTTTATTTTTTAATATTTTTAATTAAACTCAAGAACTCTATAACGATAATATGCAATTTTTAAAATATTATTCTTATTATTTTACATTTTTTTACGATACCAGCGTTGACGTGCTAACTCAATGGCAAACGATGACAAACTAATTGCAATGTAATCGGATCAAAAATGACATTACATTTCGCCTTGCCTAATATAAAAAATCGATATTTGTTTTCACGAGATTGTATGTATCGTCAATGTTTAGTTAATCACTCCTTACACTGGAATACTTTTTTTTAGAGAACGAAAATAAATGTCATAATAAACTATTAGTATCCTGGAGAATATACATTAAAAAAAATAAACAGTTCGATCTAACCAAAACATGGAAAAAAATAAAATATATGCGAATCGGATTCATGGATTTTTTTTTGTATTTTTCAATACTGTATTTATATTCCTGTCCAGGAAAATCCGAGTTTTCCTGGATAAATTGATAATAATAACACATTAAGAGATCACAGCTGTGCTAATAATAAAATAATATATTAATCATTCATAGTGAGCATTTTTTATTATTTAAAATTAAACGAGACAACAAAATTAAATAATGTATATAATCAGTTTTTGTTCTCTTCTCAAATATAACCGCGTATCTGCGGTTTCCAACGTTGCGTATCATTGTAATTATTTTTTCATTGTTTACTCTCATTTTTTTTGGCGTAAAGTTTACTTAAGACTTCATACGTTTCATATAATTATCAACAAATTCATAGGCGATTGTTAAGCTAAGTAAAAAACCCAGCACGTGCAATTTAACATCTCTGTTTAATCGATACGCCAACGTGTTTCCGACATATTTTTTTGTTGCATCGACTATAATTAAAGTAAATCGCCACCGATTCGTCTAACTACCGAATTAAACAAAAATGTATCTCTATCATTTGGCGGTCGTAAATATGATAATGACCGTTTATCGCAACCGTCAATTTATTGCGCTGTCCGCCATTACGATTTCCCGGCAGGTACGCGATAATCGGATCAGGTGTGAATATGCCAATCGCATTTTGCAAACCCGACAATTTGGGAGCCGCACAATGAACGTGTTATCGCCGCCTAACCATCCATTATTGCCACATAAAATTGAAAATTTACATCGAAGATTGAATATCTTCGGAATAATAAAATAGTTGTGACGTAGAAAAACAGCGCGATTGACGTACGCTTGGAAATTGTTATGGACTATTGGCCGCCTTCGACCAGTCGATTGTGAAGAATTTTACAGTCTAAGTCAGTGGTTCTTAACCTGGGTTCGATCGAACCCCAGGGGCTCGGTGAGTCAGTCTC
>JAGXCT010034244.1:0-28297 GCA_022495035.1 Philopotamus ludificatus
ACGTCTCTGGGATCCTTATCATCATTTCGTACCGGAGATTCGTCTCTGGGATCTTATTCGTCACATCTATCATCGAACTGACGACGCCTGAATTTCTTCAATAAACATCTATCAAAACAAACCGTGTTTCACTTTGATCTCGATCTTCGAAGCGATCGTCAACTACCGGACGGTGGAACGTTTCGACGCCAGCGGTTGGATGCCATTTTAATAAACGGTGACAATCGTGCGTCGTAACAATTGGAGGCAGCGACGAGTTACCTTTTCTGATATCGGTACTACCGTCTCGCGTCTCCTTACCATTTTGGTGGCAGCGGTGGGATATCATTTTTGGTACTACCGTTGCCCGTTAACAACATGATTCTCAACCGAAGATCCATAAAATATTTATTTTAAAATAATTACCTTAAAGTATTGGCCAGCCACAACACTATGCTATCCAAGTCGTTGACTTTCTTTTTAATCAATTTTTTAACACCATTGATGAAGAATTTCAGTAATAATTTTACTTTTTCTTCATCGTTGATATGGTCAGTGTATCGAATGCACATAAATAAAACGTACGCTGGTAACGTAGGCAGTAATGTTATCGCAGTACGTGGCGACAAATCTATACAAAATAAATATAACAATAAAATAAACCATTCAAAATAATAACCGACAATTATTGCATATTACTTACCGATGACGATTCGTTTAATAATTAACGATTCGGCTGTACCGCTCTGAGGTGATGAACCTTGCGTGGTCTTATATTCAAACATGCCCATATAGTCGTCTCGTTCTTTTTTTCGAATCACCGGCAGAATGCTATTATCTTTTTCTTTCACAACTGAAAAAAATAATAATTTAAAATTATGCACGATATTGTATCGCAATAAATAATAATAAATAAAAATTGTGCACACCAGTGTTAATAGAAACATCCTCAGGATTATCTATGCCGAGTTCTTTTAATTTTCTTTTCAGCATATTAATTTGCTTCTTATATTTCTCACAGCTTTCAAACAGAGATATATTTTGTTCCTATACAAAAATATAAAAACATATAGACACGTATCATTATTTAATAAAAAATATTTATAAATACGCTTACCTGCAGATTAATGTTTTCGGTTGCGATTCTCGCAACCTCGTACTGCACGAGCTGCTCTTTTTGAACTTCCGGTGCAGAATTAACCTCTAGCACTCTATAACGATAATAATAATCGTCAAAAATTAAATATATAAACATAGTACAGAATTATAATAATATACTCACTTTTGACGATCTTCACATTCTTTTCTCACTTTATTTATTTCCAATTGATATTCACTCAACGTGGTTTTATAATGATCTTTCATTTGTAATAATTCATCCTCGAGTTGTCTGCAATTAATCGAAATATTTTATATACATTCGATATATGTATAGAATGCCGAGCGGTGAAATTGTAACACTTTGCAATTTCGAGTAAACCGGTTATAAAACATCAGGTATTCGCGAGATCTTAAACCCATTGAGAATTTGTGCCACATTATGGTGGGTGAAATACTTAAAAGAAAGCACAAGAATAAAGAAAATTTAATTAAAATAATAGAAAATGTAGGATATGAAGGTATTTTAATTGAATATTTATAGGTTTTATTGTAATTTATACCGCAGAAGATTCGTGACGTTGTGGTGGTTATTCCACGTGTTTGGGCCAACGTTATGTTGGCAACAATACGCGGCTCCGGAAATCTACCACGCTTCCCCCGCGCAGACCTCCGCCGCGGTTGCAGCGTGAACACGCTCCTGCGTTACTTGTATGGCTTGATTCTGGAGACTCTCCTCACTCTCAGTCCTTCGTTATGTTATTCCGACCTGCCATATGTCGGCGCGTAACCAGATGAAGCCAGGATCGCCTCAAACCACGACTTGGGACCACCCAGACTGGCGTAGCTTCGTCGAGCTACTCCGTGCCCCAGCCGGCCCCTCGTCGAGGACCGGGAAGGAAGAGTGCCTCTCGACCGCTCCTGGTTTCGGCGGCGGGACGCGTCATTGCCAGAGGTCGACGGTACCTGGGACGTCGCTCGATCACATGTTTATTTCGTAACAATATTGCTGCCTCGTAATAATTCTTTTTTTTATTTAACCGTGTCGATGTGTTCAACTAAACGTACTGTGTTTGCATTTCGTCCCACGGAAGGCTCGCCATGGTCAGTCACGAATCCTTTCCATAAGTCCTTTACATTGGTGACCCCGACGTGATCGACTCGGACCGGAAATGCACAACACAAAGTTTTATTCCAGTTTTTTAATATGGTAGTAAATAACCCTATATGCTGTCGACGTACCGAGGTTCGCCGACACTGAAGACCTCTGTGGTGGTTATTCCGCGATGTTTGGGCCAACGTTATGTTCGGCAACAATGCAGCGGCTCGGAAATCTACCACTTCCAGGGCCTCGCCGCGGTTGCAGCGTGAACGCTCCTGCGTTACTTCGCCATGACGATTCTGGGAGGCTCTCCTCTGGTCAGCCATTATGGCGTTATTCCGACACCATATAATCAAGCGCCAGCCAACCAAGATCAGCCAGGACTCCGCCTGGCTTCCACGACTTGGGACACCAGACTGGCATGCTTCGTCGAGCTACTCGTGCCCCTAGCGGCCTCGTCGAGGACCGGGAAGGAAGGGTGCCTCTACGACCTCTGGACTCGGCGCCAGGATTGCTGGGTGTACCAGAGGTGCGACAGAAAACGCACCGGGACGTCAAACAGATACATGTTTATTTCGGCTATTAATATTGCTGCCTCGTAATAATTCTTTTTTATTTAATAAATGTGTCGATGTGTTCAACTAAACGTACTGACATTTCGTCCACCGGCGAGAGTAAAGGCTTGCCATGGTCCGAGTCACGAATCCTTTCCACATCCTTTACAATTGGTGACCCCGACGTGATTAAAGAATTTACTATACAAGTTATTTACAAACAAATTTAAATTATTTCTTTACAACTAATGATTTATTTATTTATTTATTTATTTATTTATTTATTTATTTATTTATTTATTTATTTATTGTCTACGATGAATGAATGGCATGACAGAAAGAATCCAAATCGCCATTCATCCATATAAAGATTTTTGATAAACATTTTATGCATATTTTTTTTTATTTATATATATTAAACACACTGTAAAGATACAATTAATATTCCCGAAGTGTCGAACCAGGACACAGGTTAATTCCTAATATTATTTAAGCTGGATTAAAATTTATATTAATTGTTTTATAAATATTTATTCAACACAAAATAGATGGCATTAAAAAAATTAATTCCAACACCCACATAATATTATTTTTATAAAACACGCAGAGGCAATCTTCCGTATGGTGTCTTTCTCTTACATACCCCCTGGCCAGTGTTCATAGTTTTCGTCGGACACCTATCCGACTACTAACTTAGCTCAGTTGCGATTAACTTGCAATATCGAAAATATATGCATGTTACCTACAAGCCATAACACTGGTTAGGAGGTATGTAAGAGGAAGACACCCATTACCTCCGCACGTTTTATAAAAACTAATATTTATGTGGGTAGTTTGGCGCGTTGGAATTAATTGAATAATATATCGTCAATATTATATTTCCGTCCTTGATAATATAAACAATTAACAATAATGTTTCTGGCGTCAGTTCGTTCTGTAAATAAAATATGTATAAATGTTAAAAAATCTTTACTATGAATGAATATTTGACTCTGTCATGCTCGTCGTCATGCATGAACAATAAATAAATAAATAAATAAATAAATAAATAAATAAATAAAACAAATAATCCAATAAATAAATAAATCATTAGTTAGCAAAAGAAATAATTAAATTGTTCTTTTGTATAATAAAATTAACAATACTTGTCGAATCCTAATGTGAGATAATGGAAAAATACGTGACTTCCGGACAATCACCGATGGTTCTGGTGTGATAATAGAATATGCAATTTAACATAATGATACGAAAATGCTGTCACATCTAACAATAATCCATCTATCATCGCCTCCTTCCCTGATCCCTGACTTTGGACAGGGCAATGCTGGTGAGCTGTACTCGTGCCCAAACCTGACCCCTCGTAGAGGACCGGAAGGAGATTTTCGACCTCTGGACTCTGACCAGGATTGCCGTCGTGTTGCAGAGGTCATGACGAAACGCGGACTAAATTTCGATCATGTTTATTTCGTAACAATATTGCTGCCTCGTAATAATTCTTTTATTTAATACGTATTGCGGTGTGTTCAAACTGGCATACTTTAATGTTTGCATTTCGTCCACCGGCGAGAGTAAAGGCTCGCCATGGTCCGAGTCACGAATCCTTTCCACATCCTTTACAACGTGATAAAGCAAAAAAGACAGCCGACAAAATACTAAATATTGATGTAATAATTAAGTTCTAAGTTTTTATTATAAATTTCTTTAAAAAAACTCATTTTTGGCTATTTTAGCACTATCTACAAATCACGCTGTACACACATACAGTTATTATTATAATTGGCCTTCTAACCCTGAGGGGGCTCTTTGCCACCTAGAGGAGTCTACGCAATCTCCAGCAGAGACCTAAGAACTAAGTTCGTCCCAACCCTGATGCCAGGACTGTGACGGGCGTTTTACAGGTTATCTTGGCTCTTAAAATACGGGTCAGGTCACCAGCCATGAACCCGGGAGCCGAGCTGTCAATGCGCGGATTGTAACAATGATAATCAGATGAGGCCAGGACCGATTTGTATTTAATTTACGGTCTGATCGGGTTTTCTCTGCGAGGAAAACTATGCTAGATGCGGTCAGGCTGACCCCTGGACCCATCGGTCATCGACACTTGATTTCAAGCCGCCCTACTTTCAGGGTCTTTAGTCTTCGTCGGCTTGGCCGGAGCGAGAATCTCATCCCCAGACCCCAACCCTTAGACCACATGGGCATGGTCTATCAGCTGTCCTTTGGGCTGCATAGGTAACTGACTGTCGTTATTGACAAACACGTCACCGAATTGGCCTGGATAGCGGCCTGGCTCCTCATAGCTTCGTAGAATCTACGAAACAATGATTGTGCCAAATGCCAACGCCGCCATATCCAATACCGAGACGGGACGACACTCGACTCTATGTACCTGTCTCAAATATTACCCCCGGAAATTTTCATGGCAATCCTATTATATCATATTAACACTTTATAAACCGTTGATGCCTTTTGGCGTAAGGAGCATGGGCCTACTACATTATATAAAAAAAAAATGTTACCGACTCAACAACCCAACGGCGAGTCTTGGTCTCTTCCAGCGAAATTTGCCAAAAACGAGTGGCCCCCGCAGCAATTTCGCACCAAAAGGCGCGGTACATAAAGTGTTAAGTACCTAATCGTTCGTAGAACAAGTTTTTTACCTGTCATCGATTATATGATTAGAATATTAAAAAAACAGAAATTTTTCAGGTGTTACAATTTCACTGCTCGGTACTGAAGTGTCGCAAAAGACTCAAATCTTTAAATCTCAATTTAAGAAACAAGTCCTATTAGAACTCGCCTCACAAAATTTGAAATTGAGTCATTTTGTGTGCAAGTCCTAAAAGACTCAAGTCTTACGTAATATTCTTTCATTGATTTATTAACTTACCTTGTGATTTTCTTCTGAACCTCAAATGCCTGAACAAGTTCACCATCTTCGTTGATGACATCCACATCGGATCCATAATTTGATGTAGCCAGAGATTTTAGATTGACCGACTGAAAACAATTGAATTATTAAATAAACGTAAATTTTAAGCCGTGAGTAAGATATTTACAACAATCGTATATATTATAATATTATATAGTAATTGATAAAATAAACAAAAAAATAAATTGGTTTAAATCTATTCACATCATCTAACAAATAAAGCAAAATAAAATTGAACAGCGGATCAAATAATATTTTTCTATGGAATATATGCTTCGAAATAAAAAAAAGTATAAAGAGGTAGTGTGTAAAAATCTATACATATGGGATTATCAATAAAAATGTGCTTATGAAAAATAGAAATAAGTACAGTTTAAGAAGGTAAATGTATATATAACGAATTATGTGCTAAATTTTTTTATATATTCAAATATTAATTCATATTTTTAAACAATATGTAAATTTTATTCATACTTACATTTCACATTTGATTTATGAAATTGTTTGTTTAATAAGTATTTAGCATGATTTAGGAAATTTTTAGAGAATTAGAGCACATTCTAGACCAGAAATACTTAATGTTTTCATAATAAGCACATTACGTACAAGTTAAATATATAAAATAATCACATGTACATACATATGAAGAAGAGTGCTTTAATAAATACATAAACAAACATAGATGCGATATGACATCACTTACGACATTCTTGAGGGCTTGGAACCACGGTCGCTGAGTGCCAAATGCATAAAATTGTAATCAATTTGAATAAATGGTAATATTCAAAAGTAATTCTCATTAATTCAGTAATAAGTATAAATTCTGATTTCAAAATAATATTAAGAACTCTAAACATGTTTATAATGTAAAATAAAATCACCTGATTCGCCAACACGCTTCTGAGCTGGATGCATTCCTCGCGACGTCGTTCGAGTTCTTCTTGCTGCGCTGCAAATTGTTCTAAAACATAAACACAGATTAAACTCGTTTCATGATAACTGCGAATAATTAAATAAATATATCATCAACATCGTCATTTGCTGGCCACGAGACACTCACTCGTTAGTGTTTGGACCTTACCAGACTCTCTAATGATAGTCAAGGCCAAAGGAAGTCTCACATGTGATGTGAGGGCTATGAATCGTCGTCAGAAAACAAGCTGTCTTGGTTCGCTTTTTTTTATAAAGAGTTTTCCCTCTCTTAGCTATTACTGGCATTGGACGTACATCTTCTACCCTGTTGGTATCGGATTTTACCCTCTCGGGATTTTCTATTGACCATTCCACCCACACTGCATATACCAATCGGTGCAACAAAAGCAGTTTTTTTCTTGAATCGAGTGATATTAAAATTTAAACTAAAATTGTTCAAGAAAAGGGAGAAGGAAGAGGGAAAATAGCCTTGCAGAACTCTCCGAAAGTCAATGCAAAGTGAGAAAATGTCCTGTAGCAAATCACATTGCTGACCAGGTCCAAGTGACCCATAGGGGAAATGCCAAATTAGAAAGCATGGAATAGGTCGTAACGAGCAATGTCTAGATAAGAACAGGACCGCAGAATGTGACTGTAATCCTGACAAACAAACCCACATCAACAATGGGAAGATGCTACTGGGCTAAACTCTTTAAGCTTAGCCTTGAAATTACAGTGACCCGAAAGTCTGGGAAGAACCAACTACGATTTAGCCTAGCTCTAATATCAGGAAAGAAGTGATAGATAGTCCACCCTTTGACGGGGGAATCCTACCTCTCCTGCCACTGATCAATAGCCGATTTGCAGACGCATGATTTTAGATTTGCCAAAGATTCGCCCTCGAGTGGGCAAATCGCCGACGACAGCCCTCAGCTGAATTTCAAGGTCGAGCGGAAGGACGCCAGCAATAATTAAAAGTCACACTGTTGTAGATGTGCAATAAGGGTATTTGAGATTAAGAACTCTCACAACTGTATCCAGGCAAGTAGGAGAGGGTTTGCCTTACTATTTGTTCTCATCTTCTCTAGGCGTTATTTACTTAAAACAAATGACAAGTAGCAAGTGATTTTTAACCTTGTCACACAATAACAACCCTTTCATCATGGGAGAGACCTTCTCAAAGATTGGGTCCCCTAGAAAGAAGGAAGAGGAGTGAAAATATCGATACTAGACCATTTATCGGTTAATAGTTTAAGGTTTTCCTTCCCAGAGCAAACTGGTTTTGTGGTGAGAAATCCGTTAGAGACCAGATATACATATGTATGCATGTACATATTTTTTCATAACTCCATTTATTTTGTATCAACAGAATATAATAAATGTGCGATTATGTTGCCAAGAATATACATAAATTTGTTTTGGGCATTCTAGATCACTTCCAATCACTTGAATCAGTTGATTAAATGGTTTGTTTATATTATATACCTGCAAGTTCTCTGGTGCTGAGATCTGCACCGTCAGCTCTTGCAACACTCGCACGCAATCTTTTCAGATCGTCGCTCAATCTCGTACATTCAATTTCCAGCTCGTTGATCTTGTGTTGATCTTCAGCTCGGCTGCCGCCAGCCATTTCTGGAGATGTCGCCGCTTGCAGCCTTGTAAATTCCAATCTCTCGATTTGCGTCATTAATTTTGCTTTATCGTCCTCAGCTTGCTTTCCCCATCTCTGTAGTCTAAGCACTAAGCCGGGATCGGGCTATAAAAATAATTTATCACATCACCATTGTGACATATTTATAACATATTATAATTGATATATAAAACATACCAATATACGATCTTTCGAATCCTTGTCCTCGGTTCCTAACCTATGATGCGATGATTTAACCGATCCGTATCCGTAATCCTTTAAAAAATAAATTAAAATATATGTACATCTAATGGAATACTTATATAAAAATGAATGTGTTGTATATTTTCTTCTCAAAAATGTTATCTTATTATCTTGGATTTAATATTTATCGGAAAATACAAGATAATAAATTAATAAACAATTAAATTGCTCGATCGAAAATAGTTAACATATCACACATTTTTATGAGGTATAGATAATATAGAGCGTATATATAAAAGAATTACATCGTCAGCTGTTTCCGAGTGTGAGGCGTTACTTGCATTCGATAACGATCGTTGATGTTGATTATTATTTACGCTGTAAAAATACAATATTAATTAATGGACGTAATCAAATATATATTAAAATAAAATATATATGAATTACCCTTTCCTAGAAGCCTGTGCCTCTTCGTAACGTGTCTGTAATTCATATTGTTCGGTCAATAAACGTTGATATGCAGTTTTCTCGAGATCAAGCTCCGATATCAGCTCTCGTTTTTCCAGCTCATATTGTTCTCGCATTTTTTTCTCTGAATCTAAATAAAATACAATTAATTATGTACGTTCGATATAAAAATTAATATTCTATAACAAATACCTTTTTGATTGATTACATTCAGTTCTTTCAAAGATGTTAACTCTAAAGCCATTTTTTCACTCTCGTAATGCCATTCCTGTTTCTCTTTATTATACAATTCGATTTGATGATTCTTCTGCTCGAGCAATTCTATATTGTTACCCCTTTCGGTGGTCAAATCTTCGACCATTTTCTTAATTGTGTTATCTTTTTCGACGACGACAATCTTCAATCTCTTCAATTCTGCTTCTAAAGCCTTCATCGGTTCTAATTTTAATCTATAAAATAAATTATGCATTAACAGCATGACGGTAAAAAATAAATCCATTTTTTATTGCGATAAATTACTTGAGATCAGCTATATCTGCTTGTAGGTGTGTTATTTGTTTATTATCCGTTTGCAAACCTCCTATTTTTTGTTGCAAGCTAATAATTTTATTTTCCAATCCAACATTAAGCTTCTTGACATGCTCCACACTGCGAGCTTCAGCACGTAATTTTTTATATAATTTTCTAGCCAAATATCGACGTATCTGTTCAATAATTATTTTACCGTAAATAATCTATTACATGCATAAAAATCGATTGAAAATTTATTGAATTAATTACCGCAGATTGGCATATAACAATTTGCCGTTGCATTTTTGCATATCCTCGCTAGCCAACCCCTTACATGTTTTTGTATAACGATAGCCTAAAATAAAATACAAATTTATATATATTTATCAATATTAAATATTTTGTTGAAACATTAAATTATACTGACCGCAGCATTATATTTTAATTGCATGAACCGACGCCTTGCTAATAAACCGCGACCGTATCTCTGGATTCCCAATGCCGTTTTCCTCAATCGTTGATATTTGGTTCTAGCTAACCATCCACGCACATGTTTCTGTAGGACTTTAGCGGCTCTTTGCCTTCGTAACTCTTGTGCCAGTCTATGAAATAATATTAATAATAATTTATAGTAAATATTTCAACACAATTATATAAAAATGTTTAAACACATACTTTCGGGCTAGGAATCCTCGTCCATAACGTTGTAGTCCGCATACGGCCGATCTGATTCTTAAATATTTTTTTCGACAGACAAACGCTCTCATTTGACTTTGCATAATAATACAACATCTTCGGAGGTGTTCGGCACGTAATTTTTCCAGATAAGCCACCTATAAATTTGATAAATAAATCAATATGAAATATTTTATGATAAACATTTAAAATTGCTCACTTGTCCGGCTCTGAAGAATATTTTGGCTTTACCAAATCGATATTTATCTTCGTCTTTTATACTATTTCCAACAATCTTACCACAAGTGGCTTTAGAATCATTTCTGTTTATATCCTTGGAATTGCATAATACACGATATCTGAAAAAAGAAAGGTTCTTTAAAAACAGTAATAGCAATGTGAAATTAATTTCAGCATAGTCGTCGAGTATTGTCACGTATCGGTATCGAATGTGGTTACGATTGAGCGAGGGCACAATCATGATTTCATAGATTTTACAGAATTATGAGGAGCCCAGGCCGCTTTGCGAGCTGATTCGGTGACAGATGTGCTACGGAAGATGCCAGTAGCATCCGATCAGACGGTAAAATAAATATGAATTGGTTCTAGCCTCGTTTGATTGTTATTGATACAATCCTCTCGTTGACAGCTCGGCTCCCGGGCTTATGACTGGGGACCTGACCCGTATGCGAAGAGCTTAGATAACCAGGAGGACAACGCAATCCTGGCCTCGAGGTTGAGTTGGACGCGTCTCTTCTGGAGAACGCGTACTCTCCTCCAGGTGGCAAAGATTACCAGACTCTCGAGTATCACACGAGTCGTGAGGGCTTCACTTTCGTATCCATACCGTGGGGACCCAAGCCGTCTTGGTATGCGGTTTTCTGTAAAAAGTTTCCCGCTCTTGGCCATTGCTGGCATTGGACGTGTATCTTCTTTCATGTTGGTATTAGACTTTACCCTCCCGACTGTGTCCAGGCAAGTGGGAGGGGGTTTGCCTCGGTATTCGTTTTCCTCTTCTCTAAAGTATTATCTGCTTATAACAAGTCACAAGTAGCAAGTCACAAGTGATTATTAACCCAGTCACGCAATAGCAATCCTTTGATCTTGGGAAAGACCACCTCAAAAAGAAGTCCCTTAGAAAGAAGGAAGAGAAGCAAAAGTATCGTAACTAGACCGTTTATCGGTCAACAGGTTAGGGTTTTCCTTCCCAAGGCATACTGGTTCTGTGGTGAGAAATCCATGTATACATGTATCGGTTTTTCCAGGGGTGTATTATTTTAGTTAGGATTTTATCCAAATTTCCTTGGGAAATTGATACATTCCGATAAGTATTTTTTATGTCTGCCAGTAGATACCCCCAAATTAGGCACTTAGATTTTCCTATATCATCAACACATTCAGAAGAAGGTGGCCGTAGGTCTACCGCTGTTTTAAATAGGTAAAATGCGACCGAACAAACAAGCTTATAAAAGCATAATGTGTCTCGATTTTCAGTCAGCCATTTTGGCAATAAATTAGGGGCCAAATCACCTCCAAATGTGGTGGGGTTCTCGCAGTTGGTGCACCTTTATTTTTAAATTGATAATTCAGAATGCAATGATGAAATTATTAAAAAAAAGATTGAAAGAGGTTGCGATTATTCATGGATCGTCGACGGTCGTGCACATTGTCTTTAATCATAGTTGATTTTAACCATATACCTTTATTTTGATATTGTTGGTACGATGGAAGTAATGCTTAAGATAGTTTAAATAATTGGCATTATTGGGAAGGCCATTTAAATAATAATAATAAAATAAATATAACGTACCTGAGGAAGAAATCTTGGTATAACCATCTGGATGGAAATCCTGCAGCGGATATTCTTATAGTTTCCAATACTCCGCAAGCTCTGTGTAAATAAATGTTAATGAATGATAAATTTAAAAACTATCGCATAAAGAAATATACCTTAATTGCTGAACGGCTCTAGCTGGATCGTATTGGAAAGGTTTCTTATCGTCATTAGGCTTAATACAACGTACGTAATGCGGAGTCGTGTTATTTAACGTAGTCATCAAAGCAGTCAAAGAACCTCTGAATTGAGCTCCAACGCTCTGCCGATTTTGCTTGCTCGAAGTTTGCGTCTAGCAACAGAAAAATCAAATAAATCTGTGCATATATTACATTTGCATCACATCAACATTGCATTCATATTTTTGTTAGTGAGCGATGCAAGAAACATTGTATCATATATTACAATTATCTGGTATCATGCCAGTATATAATTCATGCTACGATATATAAATTCAATGTCAAATCAAAGCGTGAATATTCATAAAACGTATAACTTTTTTTTTGTCATGCAGCCAGACACCATTTTTATTAATAATTATTAATATAAGAGGATTAACCACTATTCAATCAGTGAACTATTTCATTTCAATAATTATAAATGCTATTGATTTTAAAAAATAATAACTAACCCTTAGCTTTAACATTTATATAAGCTGTCAATTTACTTCAGTTCTATTATGACAAGAAAAAATAAAATAAATTTACAAAAGTAAATATTTACAGTAAAACTCCGCTAACTTGAACTATCCTTAAAATCTATTTTTATACAAAATTGTTGAGGAAGGTAAAATGGTTGAGGAAACTCTTTTTTGGTGACTTGAAACCTCAATTATCAATTCTTTTAATTTATACAAAGGATGTAAGAAACCTGGAGGTAACGGTGTAGGACAACCATCGCAGTCCTGGCCTCAGGGTTGAGACGGTTGCGCCTCTACTAGTGTTGGGGAGGTGGATAAAAGAACTCCAGGACCAGCGAAGATCATGTAGTGTCCTCTAGGGGACAAACACCCGCTTCGGGTTAGAAGGCTATTTAAATAATAATAAATAAATGGAAAGGGAAAGAAAGAAATCCCTTAATTCCCAATGAGTTGATGACGCAACTCATTGGGAATTTTCATACTACCGTAAAGCCCATATCTGGGTGTCTAGCGACAACCAAAAGAACAACGGTTAGATGGGCGTGACACTCCAAGGAAAATCAGACAAACAATATTTAATTGCGATAGGAAGAGCGACCTTCGTCCTGGAAAGTGCTTAAAAAAATTTACACAATAACTAATTAACACTTTTTAAAAGAAACTTTGGACCACAAAGGGTTAAGTACATTTTACCAATCAACTCAAAAAAGATTGAACCGTTTTTCGCCCATTTTTACGCATGCTTAACATTTTTTTTGTAAATTCCCATATAAACCTATGAAAATAGATAAATAAAATACAGTGAAACTAAAACAAGATTGCGAAAATTGAATGCAAATAACGGGAAATCGTGAATTCCGGGCTCATAAAAACAGGGTTTCACTGTACATGTCTTTTAAATTCTGAATTTCACTATTTCACTAAAAAGAGTTATCACTGATTGCCTTAGCCCTTTATAGGGCAAAGGCTGAAATTGGTTAATATATTAATTAACCTGTCGCTTTAAGGTTTATATTTCCATGAGCGCCCATAGAAATGTCAACTTTCGTAATATTTTGTTGAGAACGCTTTTTGGTTAATTTATTGTTATTGTCAATAACAATAAAAAATTAAAAAATTTCAAAATAATTAATTTGCCCTATAAAGGTTAAGGAAATTTTTAGAATCGGAAAGGGGTTTTAGGTATATAAATATTACGGCTTTCATCACTGAAAAAATGTATGAAACCAAAATGGCATTTTCATAACAAAAAAATTGTGACAATTGTAATCTCATAAAAAAATTGGTTATTAATTAATTTTTTTATGACATAATTCTAAAAACAACTATTTTTTACC
This sequence comes from Philopotamus ludificatus, assembly GCA_022495035.1. NCBI lineage: Eukaryota > Metazoa > Arthropoda > Insecta > Trichoptera > Philopotamidae > Philopotamus > Philopotamus ludificatus. Next base: position 13,876 of record JAGXCT010034244.1, read on the forward strand.
GTAAAATTTAATGATGTCGCAGTGCTTTATACTTCAAAACGGAAAAGTTTTCAGTTATTGGAGTTTTACTGTATGAATGTCGTATAAATAAACATTGCCCACGATAACTAAATACTAAATTAATAAATATGTTTCGCAAATGGGTATTTACATTTGTGGGTTTGGCAGGTGATATTTTGACTCTAACACCTTCCTGAGGAACACCGAGGGTACTCGAAGATTGTGTAGACAATAGCAACTTTAAAAGTGAACATGCTCTCGATGATTTCAGTGCTTCAATTTGTTCCTCCAACACCGTATCCCGATTTTTTTCTAAGAAACCGAGAGCCTGATATTCCACATCATCCGCAAAATGTTTGATCACAAAAGCTATAATACAAATCAAAGTAATTCAATCAAACCGACACATATTTGACTCGATTTACAACAACACAATTCAAGTAAACATTGCGTAAACTATATATTTTAATCACAATTATGATGTCTTACCATTGTTACCGAATCGCGGTTTAACAAAATGGGACGACTGTCCACATTTCGTATACAATTTTGTTGTCCACGACGAATCGGAACCCGCCGGCATACGACATTCTTCATCTAACAAATCTAATACACCGAGACGAGCTTCAATAAGATCAATACATGGTTGATTATCATAAAAATGTATCATAGTCCACGTTATTTCCTCCTATAAATTAAAACATTCATAAGAAATCATAAAATATTCAACAGTAATTAGTGTATAAAAAATATACCCGTAAATACTCTTCTTGTTCCAACTTGAATACATGAGAATTAAACTGTTGTTGCAATTTTTCATTGGCGTAATTGATGCAAAATTGTTCAAATGAATTGATATCAAACGTCTCAAATCCGTATATATCGAGAACGCCTGCAGAAATATGTTTTATTAAATCGATTGAATTAAATTGTATTATAAAAAATAAATAAAAATATATTTCACCAATAAAATGATTAACACTTTGGGTACATCTCAAAGCTTTATTTGTTATAGCTACTACCCAATTGAAAAGCTCGGCATAGATATGTTTAGCGAGAGCATCACGTGCTGCCCTAGCTTCGGATACTTCCAACGACTTAATTATAACCTCGTTTCTCGATATAATTTTTCTGTGAGTCAATTTATGAGCGACCTCTTCGTTGTTGACGCCGAGCAACGAACAGAACACATTGAAATGTTTATCATCCATCTAAAGATTATAAACATAACGTCAATAAGAGTGGCGTGGCATTATTAGTTTTATATTACAATATTCCAACCCGAATAAAGCTGGCATCGTCTTTATTATCACTCTGCGATGTTTCCAAATCTTCTTCGATGATATTGATATTTCCAAGATGTAAAATTGCTGACCAAATTTTAAACATATCCATTTGCTCCGACTCGGAAAAACCAAGCGTAGATAATGCCTAATTTAATAAATAATTATTTAGTATTAAAAGACAATGCGTGGTTGACATAACAGAGTGATCCAATTCACCAACCACACATAACAAACATATACATTGTGGTAAAAAAAAATAAAAAATAAAAATAAATTAGCGTAAATTAGCCAAGTGGTTGAGCAGAGTAATAGCTCTGGTTACCGGAGAGTTTCCGAGAGCACCTGTCCTCGCATTTGGCGGGAAAAAATCACATGCCCATAAGGGCAACTGGCACAGTACAAGGAGGTTATGTACTGCGCCAACTAGCAGCTTGAAGAAGTGCTTTGCCAAGTATATTGACCTTCTTTTCTCGAGAGTTACATACCCCAGGCAACCCTGAATCCATACACTGGGATAAAAGCTCGGGTAAAATCCAAATTCCCTTATGTAGAGATATCTTAAGAATTTCTTCTGGATTTTCTTTAGCCTGAGGATATTCGAAGCGTCATATGGTGCCCAGATGATAGATCCTGATTCGGTAAACTCCGAACCAATGTATTGTATAGCAACCTTATTACTAAGGTGCTATGTATGTAATGAGAATTTCTCAAAACAAAGGCCAACATTCTTGAAGCTCTATACATGTGAATTGAACCTGAATTTAGGGTCGAACAGAATTCCCAGATCTTTGATTGACAACTGCCTGGGAAGAGTTATGTTTCCAAGCATGTAATCAACGTTTAGAAATTCTTTAGATCTCCAAAATGTCATTTCCTGACATTTTCCAACACTAAACGGAAGACGATTAGTAGATGCCCATTTCGAGCAACGAATTGATGCAGCGAAAGGGAATCACCTATTAAAAAAACTAATTTAAATAGTTTTAGGTCATCTTCAAAGAGTGAGAAATTTCAAGAGAGGACTTGCTGTATGTCGTTAATAAATAAAATGAATAATAATGGTCCCAAAATAGAACTCTGTGGGATTCCCGAAGTTGCTTTGTAGACACATGACATTATGGAGTCATGTATCACATACTGTTTCCTCTCCTTTAAATAAGTGGAGAAAAATAAGAGATCTTACCAAAACTATCCAATTTAGAAATGAGTCCTGTGTGGTCGACCTTATTAAACGCCTAGATAACGTCGACCTGGACCCCTTTATCCAGTGACTTACATACATAGTTTGAAAAGCTATTGAGCATCCAGGCTGAAATCTATACTGTTCATTGATGAGTCTACTCTACATGATGATATATGCTCTTATGTAGAATCATCTCGAACAGTTTGGCAGGTCTGAATAGACCAGCCACTGGCTTATAATTACCAACATTAGATTTGTCCCCCTTTTTAAAGATAGGAGTGACTAGAAATTTCCACAAATCAGGGAATTTCAACGATTTTAATGAAAGGTTAAAAATATGTCGAAGAGGCTCTGATATCCCTAAATTACATGCTTTTAAAACGAACGAAGGTAACAAATCGGGTCCGGCCAATCGTTTTGGTTTTAATTTATCGAAAGCATATATCATTTGGCCTTTATCTATGGTGTCGATGATCAGCTGAGGTGCATTCGAAGAATTGGATGAGCTTAAGCTAATATCAAAGTCAGTATGAGTTTCTGGGATGTTGAATACTGACTAAAAGTAGTGAGCAAAGGAGTCAGTAATTATGATGGTCACGATGGACCGTCGCCTTGTACTCTTAATTCAATAATTCAATAAAAAGTTCATATCTCGGTACAATATTAAATAATAATAATAAAAAAATGTACATGCCTGTCTGGTTTCTATGAACGTTTTATTATCATCAACACCTTCAATAATCGGATTACTTCCTTGATTTAAAAATGCAAAGTTATCCTGATGTTCTGTCATTAAAAAATATCATATATAAATAAATCGTTTAAAACTATATTTAATGATTATAACATTTTATAAATAAAAAAATACCCAAGTGAAGTTCGGGCATTTTGTCCCTGACACTGCAAAGTTGATAGAAAATATGATAATTTCTTTCCTCTGGTGCTTGGAACACGACTCTAGATTTCTCCAATAAATAAGTCCTCATAGATGCCCCGATTATCAAGAAAGATCGATCAAAATGAATCTCAATAAACTTCCCAAAGCGAGAGCTGTTATCGTTGCGTGTTGTTTTGGCATTTCCTATGGCCTTGAATTAATAATTTGATATATATTACTGATACATTATATCGGTATAATAATAATAGTTACACTTACTTCCATAATGGGACTCGAAGCTAATACTTTCTTTTCCACTTGTGTTTCAGTGGAACTGCCACCAACCGTTGCAAAATATCGCATAGTATATTTAGCTGATACAGTTTTACCCGCACCAGACTCTCCACTTACTATAACATTAAATCAATTATTAACAAACAATATACAAGAATTTTTTTTAATGATAAATTATATACTTCACCTATGATGCTCTGATCACGTCTCTCTCTTTCCAGCTTTGTATATGCTTCTTCTGCTACAGCAAATATATGAGGATCTAAGTCACCCATCGCTTGACCCCGATATGCCAAAATCGTTTCCTCTCCTTGAAATTAAATTTAATATATATAATTAATAATACATACGGCATAAAAATATGTATTTATTCAATGTATTTACCGTATATGGGTAAGTCATCATATGGATTAATAGCCACAAGAACAATTCCACAATATGTATAGATAGCATTGAGATCGCAAAATCTATAATTGATAACATCCCATGCAATATATTAATTGATAACATTCATTCATATATAATTATCGCAAAAATGCATCATTTATTTCAACATATAATTAAAAATATATTACCTAATTTTGAGATTGTGCAATACGGCGGGTTCATGCAAATACGATAGTGACGTGAGATCATTTTCGCCGATAAGAATCGAAGGATTACGCAGATGAGGAAGGTCATTGTCGGTCACGATTTTAATCTGTTTTATGATTCCATCGTCGTCTGTTCTTACGATGAGAACCCCGCTTCGAAAATCCTGTGTCACCTCTGCCCCTTCCCAAACCTTCTCTGAATGGGGAATCCATATTCTGGCACCCTGAATTATAACAAATATATTACAAAATATTCATACAATATAAATATAAATAATGATATACAAACCTTGGTGTACAGCTCCTTTGTAGTCATTTTTTATGTTTTAATATTATTTAGTTGGAATCACATATTATTGAATTTCTGTGAATAATACAACAAAATGATATCATATGAATAATAGTTTACAAAGGAAATAGATAATAGCTTTATTTCATATCTATATATAGATTACAATAACGAAAAATTTGGACTAGTTAATAATTATTTGAATAATTATTCATGTGATCTTATGTGATTCTTATTTCAATTATCACTTATAGATTATTGTAAATCATAATTGTTCTATATACACGTGGAACATATAGTTTTATCTCAATAATTAATTAAAACCATTTGAAATATGACTATATATGACTGGCTGTCAGACACACGTAGCTAGTTCGCTCTGACAGCTGTCACCTGACAAATTCCATCCTCGCTGACCACCAGGTCAATTGTCTAAACATGGATAAACACACTGGTCAGCGATATTAAATACCTGACATATTAAATGGGCCAAGTTTAATTCACGAGAGATAAAAAAAACCATCTCCCAAAAATAAGGCCATATATTTAAGTGTTGCCATGATAAAAAATACACTCCTCCATAACGTCATTGATTATATGACGTAATAAAGTAAACAATATATGATATCATCCACAAATGTTTGATCAAATGGTTCCCGACAATAATTATATAATTAGAAATTCAAATATTGTCACAGTTCATTCGCAAGATTGCATCTTTTAGAAATGTCATTGAATCACTCTTTCGATCGATTGGCTGGAAATGATAAATTAAAGATTGTAGCAATTAATATTATTGCTTTATTTTATTTTTAACATAAAAACAGTAAATCAAAGCTTAATTTACATAAAAAAAATATCGAGAAATAAATATCTCTACCTACTAATGAAAGGGTATATTAAAATCTGTCAGTTTATCAAAGTACAGTTGATGCTAAATATTTCTCATGTATAATCTTTATAAAAAAAGTGCAAGGAAAGCTTTCAAATTTGAAACTATCGTTCTATCCCGAACAAAATAATAATGCATTTTTGGGTGGGGGTTCTTAAAAAACAATAAAACATATTTATGTGGGTTTTTTTTATTATTTTTAATTATAAAAATAATATAAATACTATTTATACTAAATAAAATTAATACAGGCTATAAAATAGAGATATATCACATATTTTCAACAAGCAACGATAACATCTGTTGGTCAGTTGCGTAAACAATATTCTTTACTTTATCAGCCTCCAAAGTTGCACTATTGCGTTTTTCAGACAGCAGCGATTTATCAGGAGCATCATTTAGCTTTAATGATTTCATTTCAACGACAGTGCTTGATTTTGTATGTGCATCTAACGATGACTCGCTTTTAGCATTTTTCTTAGCTTCAGTTACAGTGCCTGAAATATAATTTAATAGTTATTACAAATTTTATATAATATATAAAAATAATTTTAGAAAAATTGCCTGTAACGGTAGATTCAATTATTGTCCGAATGTTGTGTTGTTTGATATGTTGTTTTAGATCGGACATAAAGTTAAAATTTTGTTTACAGTGTGAACAGTTATATTGTCTCTTTTTCATATGAGTCAGTCGATGAGACTTCATAGATCTCGCCCTATTAAAAGCATGTCCACATATATCACATGAATATGGTTTTTCGCCCGAATGAGTCCTAATAACAATCATTATATTTAATAAATTTAATATATACATGATACATAAATAATATTTTTAATTTATGAATGGTTTTTACGTCACGTGCTCATTATATGTACTTTTGGTACGAAAACTTCTCTGACAAGTTTCGCACGTAAAAGGCCGTTCGCCAGAATGTAATGTGAAATGCTTTTTTAAATCGTGTGCTCCGAAAAATATCTTTTTACATATTGAGCAACAAAAGTTTTTCTCTTTTTTATGACAACGTCTGTATTAAAAAAATATTCATAATATTATTACATAATAAATAATAAAATACATTCAATTCATGAAGATATTTCACCGTTTATGATTTCTCAAATTAGAGGAATGTAAATATGTCTCTCCACATTCCGTACAATGATATGACGGTTCGGTCGGAATAATCTGCAATGTTCTAAAAAATTAATTGTCATTAATCGTTTTGCTTTTAATATAAAATATGTTAAAACGGATAGAAGTTAAAAAGTACCTTTCTTCTGACACTGCATCGATTCCGTTACTTTTGGAGTGTACTTTTTTCATGTGTGCGGTATAATTCCGTCTAAAAAGAAGAACGAAAATATGTGCTATTTATTTCATTGAAAACATAACCTCTTAAAAATATCAATCAAAAATTCAAAATGGCTGACAAAACAAATGAACACTATTTTTTATTTAATTTAAATATTTTGTTGTATTGTTTTCATCATCATGCCCAAAAGTGAACGGTTATTGTTTTCAATCATATATCAAATAACATAATAAACAATATGTTGTATTACATACTTTGTTGAATATTCCTTTTTACAAATTTCACAATTATATGGGTGATCCTTATTATGTATGTGATTCTTATGCCTTTTTAAATACAATCTGTGTGTAAATGTTTTATTGCATTCCTGAAAAATATTAAACAATGCATCATAATAAAATATATATTACATATAAATATGCTTATGTGACTCACCTCGCATACATATAGCCTCATGACTGGAAATTTATTTTGTGGATTTACATTTATGTCGGCAGATTCTAAAAATTTATTACCCTGACGATACATTGTATGTATTACCTGATGAGAGGTACACCTAAAAATAATAAAAATCAATGATAAATTATTGGGATTTTGATTGCATGTATGTTCTATGAATTTTTATAACAAAAATACGTGTTGTAACATCGGAGAAAAAACCACAAAAAAAGAGGTTTGCTTTGTTTATGAGATATGTAGATCAATTCTTCAGCTACATCAAATTCCACCGCAGATACCAACTTAGGGTTCGGTCAATCGGTGCAACAAAAACAATTTTTTTCTTGAACCGCGTGATTTTAAAAATTAAACTAAAATTACTTAAGGGACAGGGAGAAGGGAGAGTGAAAGTAGCCTTCCCCAACTCTCGAGGAAATGTCCTGTAGGAAATTACATTGCTGACCAGGTCCATGTGTCCAATTGGGCCCTCCGCATAAGATAGCATTGAGTAGGTCGTGATGCACGACACCCCGGTGAGGACAGGATCACAGAATGTGACTGTAATCCTGAGACGAACCCACACCGACAGTGTAAAGATGCTACTAGGCTAAGCTCTTTAAACATAGCCTTGAAATTAACGTGACCAGTCAAGGATTGACTGACCCAAAAGGCTGGGATGTACCAGCTACGATTTAGCCTGGCTCTTATATCAGGAAGGAATAGATAGTTAGTTCACCCTTTGGGGGAGGAAAACCCACCTCTCCTTCCACTAATCAAGAGACGATTTCCGGACGCATGACTCAGCTTAATTAAAGATTTTCCTTCGAAGTGGCAAATTGTAGTGGTGACGATGATAACGGAACCGTTTATAAGCTATATATACAGGTTTTACACTTCAAATTGGACGTTTTACAAATCAAATTGGACGTTTCAAATCAAATTAGATAACCTCATTGTATTTTATAAAAAAGTAGTACATAATAATAAAAAAGTAAGAATTCAATATGGCATCAAAAAAATTGTGACAATTACACAGCCCGTGAAATTCAAAAATTCCATATATTTTTTTATCAAACCTTGTACGTTTACTTACTTAACATAAGTAGAAAAACATTCATTGCAAAATTGGCATTTGTAGGGTTTTTCCACTCCATTATGTCTCGTTTTGTGTTTAATAAGTGAACTAATTTCACAATACAATCTGCAAAAATATACATAAGCAATTAATAATTTAATTATTCATAAATAATATTATAATTAAACACTCTAAATAAATATAACAAACACTAACTTTTCACAATATTCACACTGGTACACTTCGTCCGTTTTTACGATAGTTACACATCTTTTGGCGACATCTGAAATATCCTTTAATAGGGTTTCTTTTAAATCATCCTCAATTTCTTCGTCTTGTTTACCGGATGATAAATTTGTTTTATCAAATTTTGTATCACTTGAATTGTGGGAATCTTTTGAAGTGCTTACATTAAATGAATCTATGCATTCTCCCAAATCACTGACATGTGACTAAACAAAAGAGGATAATTGTTAGATTATTCTATTATTACATTAAAATCCTTTGCACAATTAACCCTTTGAAGACGGAGCACGTCATATAATGCAAATACGAATCACGTCTGTAGCTCAATGCACATGCATATGATGCACGCGACATGAACTTATCTTAATAAGCAAACACGAGAAAATAAAATACTAATATTAAATTAACAATCACAAGAAAGTTAAAGAAAGCAATAAAAAAATAAATTGAACGATTCACTATACAGTAAACCCTCCTATAACGCTCCCTGCTATACTGCAGTTTTGTAAAACAAGTTCGACAGTTCCTCCTATACCCGTCTAGAACGTAAATTTCAATCAAAATATTGTTATTACTTCGTATGTGATTAAGATTTTTTACTGATATGTCCACTGTCCAATAAGACTGGACATTTTTTACTAAAATTATTATAAAAATATTTTCCAACAATTAAATTGTATTCCGGAATAGAAAAATAACAGCTGAAAAACAGTTGAAAAAATATTCTAATGGGGGGCAATTAGAAGGAAGTCTCCGAGATTAATTTTTAGGGATGAATATGGGAATTATTTATGTTCCATATGTGAATAAACAAAAGGTTATCATACATTCTCCGACAGCTTTTAAAATATCCAAAGTTTGCGAGGAATTATTACCTCACTAGCACAATAATGGTGAACCAATGGAAAAAAATGGTAAAGATTTGTCTAAAGATATAAAAAAAAACCGAAATAAACTGTTGGGCGAAAAAGAGGAAACAGAAAAAGAAATACACTTGTATTATCCTGGCACGATAAAAGAATCGTCAAAATACTCCCGTCAATAAACCTGTCAACAAGAATGACCAGAAGAAAAACTCTCTAATAAAATGCATACGAGATGGACGCCCCAGTATGGGCACCAAATAAAAACCGGATCTCGGATCACCGTGAGACAGTATTATTCCTTGTCCCAACCCTTCCAAGTATGAGCCAGGGAAGAAATATTTTTTAGTATCTCTGCCATCAACAATGGTCTAGAGGTGCGGCTATCTCGGGCTAGGTTGACCCAGCTCAATAAAAATGGCAAAATAAAAGCAAAAGGAAATCTTCATCATCATGCACAAGACTTTAAAATGGTTGAGGAATTTTTTTTGGGGGCTTGAAACCTAAATCATCAATTATTTCATTTTATACAATGAATGCGAGAAATGGGAACGAAGAAATCCCCTCAAATATATAAAATTTCACCAGGAGTTGATCAGGTAACTCATTGGGATTTTTTGTGCTAGCAGAAAATCTATATTTGGGCGTCTATCAATCATCGGTATGGGGTGTTCGGATCGTGATTCCCTAAGGATAAAAAGACGAACAATATTTTATTGTGATACTTACAATAAGAAGTCCGGCCTACATCCTGGAGAGAAACTTTCTAGTGAACTAATTTTTGTAAAATAAACTTATATTAATCCATAAAGTTATTTATCATTTAATAAAATCACTGAAAATTACTTAGAGCTGTGGCAACACTTTTTAAACAAACTTTGCACCCCAAAGGGTTAAAATATGCAAATGTAAAAATGATCGATGTATTGATTTCGTTCAACTTATAAAATAAAATTAAAGAGACGTTTTTCCAAATTTTGTATGACTACCTTTGGTTTCTGTAAAGGTGGATTTTTTATAATGTGGTCCCGATTTCTTCGTTATAGAAGGGCCGACTGTAGTTTTACAATTATATCGTGCAAGCTTGAAACACACAAAAGCTTGAAAATTTTATCAGTTTTTAGCACTTTGATATTGTTTGCTTTATTATTACAAAAAGATAGCAAATCCAATTTATTTTTTCAATTAAGATGGAAGTAGATATACTAATTCACCCATTTTGATCGTTTTCTGATAGGAAATTGGTAAAATTGCGTAAACAGATCATACAGATTACTAAAAATCTCCGCCACGTTTAAAGGGTTAACATATGGAAAGGAGTCAGCCATAAATATAAATTATTTATCATTATTTAAAAATATATACAACTGTAACCTGAGCTTCACGAAAATCTTTGAACGCCATCTTACAAATTGAGCAAATGAGAATTTTTTCCGATGGTGGTCTTGCTTCGTGTCGCAATAGATGTTCTCTTAATCTGGTTTTCCTATTCATTTGCTTCATACAAATGTGACATTGAAATAACTTTTCCTTAAATAACAAATCAATATATCAATGCAAATATCACTCGTCGTCAAGTAATAATTACTATGAATAATAAATCAAAACCTTTAAATGCGTTTTGGTATGTTCATTCAGCATTTTTTTCAAAGAAAATTTCTTATCACATACATTACAATAATAACGACCTTCACCTTTGCCAATGTATTTCACTTTTAGAGAACTAAAAATGTATTAAAAAAAATATTAGAAACTTGAGCGTACCTATATTTTTTTAGGGATATATTCATACAGTGAAACACCAAACTGAGAAACTGAGAAAACGGTACGGAGGCAACGGCGCCTTAAATAAAGCCAACGAACAGGCTGAAGCATGGCTGGAGAAACTCGACATCGACATCTGATCAGGCCAGCAGTCAGAGAAGCCCGCAGAAGTATGACCACATTATAATAATAATCGACGCCATGGTCTACTAAGAACCAACACGCTTGCCACTCCGGCCCGTTAATTTGACCTGGTAAGAAACACCTCTTAGCGTCTCTCCTCCTTAGCGAGTTCCTCAAGCCGCTTTCCATCACATTACCAATCCTAACAAAGTCCCCCCTGTCCTCCAGTTCCCAGGCCGTAGTGGCAACGAGGAAACTCGTTCGGATGGAAGTAATGCCACACCCGGCGGCTGTTTTAGACTATGTTGTTCTGCCGGCACAAAGAGTACCAAACTGATTTGCGTGATTATCTTTATAAATACTAATTTTAAATGTTTATTTTTTCTAACCCGGAATCTACGTTTTCCCTCCAATTACGTTTTTTTTATCGATCCCTTCAAAAACGTAAAAACGGGGTTTCACTGTATATCATAATAAAATATAATACCTATCCAGAGCTAATTTTTCATTATTTCCTTTGTTTGCAGGTATGTCTACGTTGGAACAGTTTTCAACATTACCGATGCATACGGGACAAATGTCGGTGACTTTAGAAGAATCCTCTTCGATTTCATTTCGCGATAATATGAATTGCAAACTATATAAAAAACGATTTCATTAAAATTAATATATGAATTCCAAATAAATAATTTTCCGTTACCTGCATATTTTGCACGTTTCCATAGTGATGTCGGTTAATTCAACATGATCTTCGTCTAAGATATGAAATTCTGATCCAATGTCTCCAGTGAATAATGTCCATTCTCCTGTATCCATATCGGATGTATCGAAAATAAATTCAGTGCCATTTTGTATACTCTCCACAAACTAAAAAAATAAAATAACCGAATAGAAAATGGTTTTATTTCATAAAGTATAAATTTATCTTGCGTACTTGTTCGGATTGTTGTGTCGTACTGTCGTAATTATCAATTAGGGCTACGCAATTACCTGATAATGGATACATTAATAAGTTGAAATTTTCATAATATATAAAATAATACACACATCCTTTGGTTTACGCAGTTGATAAGTTACATAAAAAATAACACGTAAATAAAAAACCGGCATAAATCAAGTGATGGGTGTATACCATTATTATTAAAATTTGAAATATCATTACTAATATTGATTGCTGATGTAGCTTTTTCTGACGTACCATTGACCAATGCATTACCGTGCCACATTTTGCACATGAGCTCATCATTAGCTACGCTGACAATATTTTCCGCTAAATTAATAAATAATATAGATTAAATTATTAAAAACTGAATAAATTGATTGTATTTAAGCACTCACAATTGGAATTCTTTGCCTCCGAGTAATATTCGTCCATTATAATGAGTAATGATAAATTCTACGATCTAAAAAAAAAACAAAATAATTTTAAAATATTATATACATAAACAACATTCGATTTTAAATAATTAAATATGAAATAAATATACATTTCTTCAAAATAATATATTCAATATGTTTGAATTCTTGTTGCATCATCCAATATGCAAGATAAGGTTATCACATAATGGTTTTATGCAATTCATTTGAGCATGATTTAGCTTTTATGGAATTGATAACATAAATGCACTCAGCAATTCAAATGGAACATAGTTTGAAAAGTTGTCAAACAAAACAATAAAACTTTCTATCAAATCTTATTGCACATAAAAGTAACAAATAAATATTTTTGAAAAAGTATTTTTTGTTTGGTTACCTGAATAACACTAGGAAAGTTAAAAACGCAAGAGGCATCTCTCAAATCAAACGCGCATCCATTGTTGTCATCTGACAGCCCGCCGTCAAACACAATAATACATGGTACTTTTTGGCCATAACAGGACGTCAACCGTCCAATTAAATTCTAAGTGCTTTCAATAATAATGTAACAATAATTAATTATTGCAACTGCGGGCTATCATGGTGGTTATTAAATATAATTAAGATAATTAAATAAAACTGAAAAATATTATGTTTTTTTTTTATTTTTCCACAAAAGAGAGATTTTTTACATTATTTTTATACGTTTATAATTATGCAATTTTCTTTACAAATATAGAATATATTCATTTTAAACAAAGAGTTGACTATTAATAGTCTTAATTTTATTAATCATGATATTAGAATAAATACACGCTTTTATTGATAATAATTATTCAGTAACTTTCAGTATAAATATATTACATGTTGGTCCAATAGTTGTTGATGGCTTTTTAATGATATTATTCGTTGACAAGAGTTTAAAAAATCTTTCAAAAATAGTCATTCTTGTATTGCATACAGATTTAATAAGAAATGCATTATATTTGAAAAGCAATAAATTCTCGGCTAATTCTGGAATATCTCCGACGACCATTTCTTCGTCATTGATCAGCTTATTTGATAGCTGAATTGCAATGTCGGTACAATCTTCGGGAGAAATCTAAAAAAAATATGTTATTCATATTTTATATATTATTAAAAATATCGTCAATTAATATTAAAACCTTTTTTGCGAGTTGTTTAATTTCATATATTTTCTGTACTGAGAGTTTTGGACATGATTTTCTTTTCGTGCTTAACCATGTGTAGTTTGGTTTGGAATTATGAATCAAAAGCTTTTCATTCATCCGCCACTTCAATCTCATCAAATCTTCAATCTAAATATATCGTGGTCTATATATTATTATTTTACTACGAAAATCGTATAAAATTGAGCATACTCACATGATTAATCAAGTCATCAGCTTGAAACTTTCTTTGATTTTTGTTTAATATTGATTGATATACCATCATCAACCTTTTGGTAATGATCTTTCGTAACGAATGCTCTAGCTCTACTGGTTATATTAAATACTTAATTAAATATATATATGCAAATACTACGTCCTCATTGATTAACTATCAGCATTATTATTTTCTATCAACTGATAATATGGTAATAATTTTTTATCAGATATTAGAATATTCATATCGATCATTTAATATTTGATTTTCAAAATAATTAATTAATTTTAATAATAATATTACAATTGTCTCTCGATTTATGCGGTATGAAAATACAAGTAAATGTAAAGGGTATCACTACACTCGATATATCGATTATATATTATATTGAGTATTTCTAATTATTTCACAACAAACAATTGATTAGTAAAATAGATTATGAAACGA
>JAGXCT010034244.1:30307-40852 GCA_022495035.1 Philopotamus ludificatus
TATATATATTTTTTAAAAATTCGTATTTTTTTTTATCCAGAGTGGTAAAGGTTAAGAAATGTAATTCATTTTATTAAATTATTATTTTATGGTTTAAAAAATTTTCCCCTAGGCCCCAGGCGCCTGTGTGCGCCGCACAATCTAGCTATATGGACGGCGCGTCCCTGAATCCAGCTGCATCGGATTTATATACCTGATCAGGTTTTAAAAATTTTTCTTCAATTATCTCCAATTTTGGACGCAATATCTCCCTTTACTTTGAGCTTAAAAACAGACTGCCTTTTTTTAAACTGTCTACCTATCCTTTGCTCGCAAAAATTGAATTTACTCTCCAGATTTACGTGAGGTTCAATCCTTAAGATGATTATATATATTCATAGTTTTTTGTATTATTATATTAGTATCGATCGTAATTCTTTTTTGATAATAAAATATGCGTCCCTTTTTTTTTTTTTTTAATTCACACAGTTTTAAAAACCGCGCAAAAATACTCGCGTAAATCGAGGGATGGGTGTACATACATATTAATTTATAATGGAAAAAAAGTCATTTCATTAACATTATTTATTGTCCATGTCCACAGCAGTACATGTTCTTAAAATTACCTTAAAAATAATTTATTATATATTAGTACTAATGATTAATATAATAATACATTATTATGATTCAATAAATAATAAGTTTATTTAAAAAACATTATGCAAGCTTAGTTTACGGTTGATATATTTCTTAAAGAAATTAATAATCAATAATTTGATATGAAAGCATTGTAAAAACGTATTTTGTAATAATAATTTGAAATTACATTAATTTTAAATTAAATATTATATATTAAATCAAAATCATATCTCTTAAAAATTCATAATTAAACTATGATTTAACTTAATTAAAATTATCGGTGGCAAAATGACGTTGCACACTGACCAACACTAAAATTGACAACCTTTTGAGAGTGACACATTTGTATCAAATGCTAAAAACTACATAATAAAAATGGCATAATATATAAAACAATAGTACTATGTACAAAATTTTAATGCATTAAATACTGACTCAATTCCCTAATCATTACAGTTTTTTTTTGTTCATATTTCAGCAGAAAAATTTTATATGTATTAATGGATTATATATTTCTAATGAAGTTTTGTCAAAATAAATATGCATTATTACTATATTATTTAAATGTATATGTTATATTATTTATTCTATATTAATTTGATTATTGTATTTATTTTTAATTACTTTTATTGATAATATGGATTTAAATTGTCGATAAATAGTTGATGTAATTGATTGAAATAAAGTCCAGTTCTATTGAATTTTTAGTGAAGATCCTGTTAATAATTAATCATAATATTTTTTTTAAATAAAAATATAGGTTTTTTTTTTATCTTAAATCTAATTAACTACTCCTTTGGAAGCCCTTCGTGATATTGTTTTTATATTTATATTCTTGGTTTTTCTTATACATTCTAATATAAAATATTACAAGTACACAATTTCGATATTTAAATTATTGTACTTGATTTTATTTTTAAAATAATAATAAAACAATAATATATAAACAAAATATATTTTAAAAAAATACAAATAATAATTATTGCACTCGTCCTTTCATTGCTGAATAATTCTTATTAAATCCATTCACACATAATGTTTAAATATTAATAATAAATCTGTGCATATAACTGGCATAAAATATGTGCATAAATAATTTAAATAGCACAGTGAAACTCTGATCCATCGTTTTTAAGATGCTAATAAAACGACGAACTTATGCGTAGAGTTGTAATTTTCTTAATAATGCAATTATTTACATTATTATTACTGATGTTAAATCAAGAACGATAGATCAGGGCTCGACTGTGTTCTCTATATGTTTATAATAAAAAAATCAGACGTTAGAACTTTGTTTCAGGGGTGCTAAATCACAATTGCACGCTGCTCCCCCATCGCCCTTACGACATTGATAATTACACCATTCAACCCATAATTCATTCATATTTCCATATTCCGATTTCTCATAATTATCTGTTATTTCAGCCGATGCACATTCCGGACATCCTTCGAGTCTATAGGATCCATGGAGACAAAACGAATCGCAAACATCGTCCCACCGCACGTTTGGAACCCAAGTTTTATTGCAACCGCATATAGGTTGTCCTGTAAAAATTAATTTATATTAAAAAAACAATATGTTAAAAAAATATTAAGGATTATATGTTTACCTAAGCCGTTGTCGCAAAGCACTGGACATATTTCGAATCTTGGTAATCCGTTGTTTTTGATAGGATTGTTATTCAATTGATCGCTGGGAGACGTCGTAGTTTTACTAGAGTTGTCATTTTTATTTGTGATATGTTGCCATATGTCCATGAGGGCTTTGGGTATTTGATTTTTGCAATTGGCGTCGCATGAAGCCCCACCCAAACCTTAAAATTTACGATACGAAAATTATTTTTCACGAATTTTCACGAATAAATCTCTCAGCGCTAATTTTTCCACAATGTTTTTGTACTTACGGTATGATTTTTTGAACACAAACAACAATTTTATTAAAATTAAAATTCATGATAAAAAAAACAATGAAAATTGAAAACAAAAGAAAATGGGTCACCGACCGGCGTGACAGAGGTCCTCGCAGAGGAGCCGCCGGTCGGCGAGTGGGGACTCCGTCGGCGCCCCCTGCTCCAGCCGCAGCTCCCTCAGCCGCCCCCCGGAGTACCTCACCGTCAGCACCGCCCCGTCACCCTCCGGCACCCCGGAGGCGGGGCTTCCGCTTTTCCTCCCGTCTCGCATTGGCTGTTCGATCGCAAGGGGCGTGGAAAATCCGTCGCTTCCGGAAAAACTCGCCGCAAACACGCACACAGCCGCAATCGCGAGACTGTATGGGATACACATTTTGACGTCACCCTTCTGCAACAACAGTTAAATCAATTATTGCATGCGCAGAATGCAGAACCAGGTTCATTTGCCATCATTGAAATTCGGCGCTATCTATATATTTAATCAAATATATAACTATAAATTAAATAATAAACGAAATATTTTTAACAATAAAATGCTTCAGCAATACTATAAACCCTCGATATAACGGATTTAACGAACAAAATTAATAGTCAAATATACAAATTCAAGTAATAAATAAGATTTTGTTGTAATATTACTAGTAAATGAATATTTTCGTAATCAAAAACTAACATTATTATATTAGTCCACTAGGGTATATGCGTAATTTTTGTTTTTCTATTTTATCAATACGAAATTCTAATTTATTTATTCTTATTAAAAGATACAGTAAACTCTCCTATAACGCTCTCTACTATATCCCAGTTTTCTATAACAAGTAAGACAGTCCCTTCTACGTCACTCCCTTCTAGATTATAACTTAATTCAAAGTCGAATTACATATTGCATTAAAATACTAAAAAAACTAAACTAGGTAATTTAAAATATGTGCTTTTTGTTTTTATAACACGAGTTTTCTATAACGTGGTTTTGATTTCTTCATTATAGAAAGGATGGCTGTACATAAAACACTCGAAACATTTTTGGAACACTTTGAATTTTGGGTATAGAGTTGAACTCCTTACGATTATGTCTCTGTCTCCTAAATGTTGAGAAAACGTCATCCTTTTATGTATTTAAAGATTATAACAAAAAATCATAGAGGATCATTTTCGATGAATATGAATGCTAACTCATAATAGCAATGTTGCTTTGGCCAAAAATCCTCTCCACATTTTTGTACAAAATTGTAAAAAATCTGCAGATCGTTTTATTAAACCATGCTTATTATTTTATTCTCATGATAAAATCAGTCATCATTTGCCAGTCACGAGACTCTCACTCGCGACATGAGACATATGTCATATGTGACATGAGGGCTCCCCGTTCGTGTATATACCACGGGGATACAACCCGTCTTGGTATGCGGTTTTTTGTAAAGAGTTTTCCCTCTCTCGGTTATTGCTGTCATTGGACGTGTATCTTCTACCACTATTGGTATTGGATTTTACCCTCCCGAATGTGTCCAGGCAAGTGGAAGGGGGTTTACCTCGGTATCCATTTTCCTCTTCTCTAAGGTGTTATCTGCTTATAACGAGTCACAAGTGACAAGTAGCGATCACACACATAAATAGTAGCAAAAGTATCGAGACTAGACCAATTTTTAATTTGATTAGGGTTTTCCTTCCCAGAGCATACTGGCTCTGTGGTGAGAAATCCGTTAGAGACCAGATTTGTTAAAGCACATAAGGACATGTACATATTTTATTTTCCAGGGGTGCATTATTTTATTAAGAATTTATCAAATTATACCATAATTTATTAAGTTTACCTAATAGTTAGTAATTATGTCAATTTATAAAAATATATTTATTAGTATCCCGTCACTTTGGTGCACTTTTTGAGTAATTGCATTTTTAATCACGCTAGGTCAAAAAAAGTTTCAAATTCAATTGTGTATATCTTTACGATTCATTGTCATTGTTGGCATTGGACGTGTATCTTCTACCATTGTTGGTATCGGATTTTACCCTCCTGATGCGCAATAGCAATCCTTTCACCGTGGAAAAGATCTCTTCAAAGAGAGCGTTCTCCTAGAAAGAAGGAAGAGGAGTCAAAGTATCGAGACTAAACCATTTATCAGTAAATAGCTCAGGGTTTTCCTTCCCAGGAAATATTTGTTCTGAAATCCGTTAGAGACCAGATATTCATATGTATTTTTTCAAGGGTGCATTATTAACAAATATATTAACAAATATCAGTTTTCTTGGGCTTTTAGTCAACTCTATTTACTTTGTGTCAAAAGAATACAATTATTTGGAAGATTATGTTGCCAAGAATATAAAAAAAAATATTTTGGGCTTTTTATCATAATTATTTATCATATAATTTATTAATTAAAATTAAAATGACATATAGTCGTAAAAAGGCAAAATTTATAAATTTTCAAAGAAGAAGTATCAAGTTGGATTTTTTTAACAAGATAAAACGGTTATTGTTCAAAGTTTCTTTTATAATTTTTCATGTCCCCTTAATATATTTTATGTGAATTTAAAATATGGCGAAGATTTATAGTTTTAATATAATTCTATACCATTTTAATCACTTCGTTTATTAATAAAATATTGTTAATTTTCATACTTTTCATAATTACACCATGATACGAATGATTAATTCAACTACAATTAAAATGTTAGAATAAATCTACATATTTTTGATGAATTATCTCGGGAATATTACAGCGTTTTCGTATTACGCGAGTGGGAAAACTTTTTTTTCTCCTTTCCAAAGTGGTTCGTCGCTTACAGGAAAACTCATCCCACGCCCGTAATGGGAAAATTCAAAATGGCTCCCGCTTCGCAGAAGTGGTAGTGTGTAAGAAATTCTAGAGGTATTGACGTCACGACGAAGATTATATGAAAAAATTGTCACATTATCTTATTATTATTTCATATGAAAATAGATGAATAATTTAAACATTATTTATATCAATATATATTAAAAATAAATCAATTATTTTTAGCATTGCCATTTTTTTAACAATGATATCGAATGTTTTGGTTGAATTGTTCTATATTTTTGAATTTCTGAATTAAGGAAAATGTGTTATTCAACCGGCCATTTAATTTCCATGTCACGTTTTCCGGATCAATACCGCAGTACAAACCAGTGCGAAGAAAATCATTGTTGCCGTCTCGTTCGCTCTCGGAAAATTTTCGGTCTTAAAATTGCATTGTTCTACTGTATTTTCAATTCGCCTTTAAAGCAAAACTAAATTTATTAATTACCGATATTAGGCACTCCATAATGTACATAATTAATCAGACTGAGGTTTGGGGACTTGATGAGGCTCATTGTTTGCCAGTTACTTATAATGCTTAAGGTTTTCCTTTCGTAAATAAATAATTCTCCGTAAAATACTACACAGATAATAAAATTAAATATTAATAAAATCATTGCTAATAATAATCTAACAAATTTAATAACCATGTAGTACTTTGTGTAATGTGACACAAAAAAAAATGGAAATGTCAAAGGCAGACCCTCTTCATACACCCTTCAAATTTACGCTAAGTACACAAAGCCGTTCATCCCCGAAATAAATTATTCACTAAATTTTAGTTAAATTATCCGTTCATAGGATTATGAAAACTTTTCTTCAGTATGTACGTGCCATCACTCAAATTCCAACTCGGCAGACGATACTCAATATCTGATTTATACCTCCGCTCTAAATTTTATTACCATTTCAACTGGTAACTATCTAGAATACGGCTATATAACGTTTGTACAATCGTCGAATTAATTCTATACAATAAAATAATATGGCATACCGAATATATAATTAATTATCACTGTTTAACAATCGATCGATTGATCTCTACTATCCGAGCTTCCTAATGCGACTGAAGAATGTTTAAGCTGCTAATCCGTTATGTAGAAAAATCATATTGGTTGCTATCTGTGAAAGCTTTGCGCTTAACGGCATGTGTTAATTTATTGAATTCATAGATAAGTTAGGCAAACATTAATATTGGACGTGGAAAAATTATTTGATAACAACTGGCTTTTTCGCGTACAGCGATAATAAACATTTGATTTAAATACATCTGTTTTCCAATTTTTACCGTTTCGCAGAGTGAAGTTTTATATTAGGTTGACAGTTTTTATTGTTTAGATTTACTCCCAGCGAAACACCTGACAAGGGGATTTTTATTTTCACTAGATAGATAAGTGGGCTGTCAGTCATTCGACAACTATTTAGTGTGGTGGACTGTACAGTTGTGTTATTCCGAACCCTCCAAATGGAGAAATGACGACATTTTAAATCCGATATTGGAACAAAATCTACGTCAAACGACAAGGGAGTTGGCAGAGAGACTCAATACATCAGAATCTACAGTTTATCGCCATCTGGAAAATTTAGGGAAAGTCAGTAAGTTGGGCATATGAGTACCACATACCCCCAATGACCGAAATGAGGCAGACCGAATGTCTCTTACCACAAATCTCCTCTCACGTCAATCAGGCCCTTAATAATTTCTTTCAGTCCAATCCCACCAACTTTTATGACGAGCGAATTTATAAGTTGCCAATAATATGAGAGAAGGTTATATTTAACAGTAAGGAATATGTAATAGATTAATATAATTTTGTAATTTTTTTAAAGCAAAATAAAAGTATGATAAAAAAATCGGAAATTATTTATGACTCAACGTAATAGTATACCCGATTTAATACACAACAAAAAATGTCAATGTCAATGTTTACAAATGAAAATTATCAAATATATTTCGACATGATTTGGAATGATTTATTTTATAAATATGTATTTTTATTTTTTTAAACCGTGTCAAAAAAAATCAGTATAAAAAATAAGATGATCCATTTTCTTCAGCCTTTATTTCCAAACTCTGCAATAAGAGAATCAGGTCGCGGTATTAACCTAATATCTTTTTTTCTTATTAGATGAATATTATAAAAAGAATCTCTAAAATTTAAACAATTCTTTTAATTTTTAAAATCATTTTTTATATAGTGTTGATGCACTTATGACGTTTTTTGTCATTTTTTTCCTTGTGTGAATAAATTTTTGCCTGAAATTAACATTGTTACGATGCCTCAGCCTCCGTATTCGCTGGATATGATCCTCTGTGATTTTTTCTATTATCATAGATTAATAAAACCATGAAAAGACATAGTTTTGCCAACATTAAGGAGATCAAGAATAATTGAATAAGCTAAATCCAAAAATTATGTCCGAGAAGAGTTTCGAATATTGGAAAAACTATTCTCAAAGATTTTTTTGAGAAAAACGAAAATCATGCTTATTTTTTAATCTAACCTCATGGAAAAATAATTCAATTTGTTTGTATTTGCTGCATACTCTCCCTTGAAAACTGGGACGGCGGATTAAAAAAGTGGGAAATGTATTTCGAACAAATTTGAAAAGAATTAAATCTGATCTAATCTGTCGAGGGGGAGAGGTTGGTTGGAAGAATCATCTCGAAACTCTACTACCGAGTGTGATCCACAAATAAGAAGGGGATTTAGCATGGCCAAAATGCAATGTCAACCTTATCAACAATTTTAAAAAACAGGGGGATATGCTAAGAGACTAAAAAACCTTTGGTGTAGAGTTTGGTATTTTCATTTTTTGCATACGGTATAGAACAGGCCTTCCTGACCTTTTTTGTTCCATTTCCCCTTTCACCAATATTTAGAATATAATCCCCCCCTACCCTCCCCAAGATAGTCTAACTCAAATTAATGCTTGAAAGAGCACATCACGGGTCATTTTCAGCATCCAGTCTTTGTTTTGTTTTCATTTACAATAGCTCTTACTGCCACTTTTGGTTAGGAATTGCAGATATTGGTCCAAAATTCCGTAAACGACTTCTCATTTAGGTATCGTTTGCTCCAGAATCATACTTCAGCTCTAAAGATCGTCTTGACGATCATCAGCAATTTTTTCAACGGATAATATGAATGAATTGCAAACTAAATCTACCTCCTCTTCGGTAGGTTACGCAATGTTACAAATGCTGCAAATTTTTTTAAAAATACTAGAAGATCTTTGCCACAAAAGAATTTCTGATTTAAAGAAAATTGTTTGTTGTTCTAAAATATCTGTGGTCTTTGTAGTTGTTTCAATATAAAAAGAAACTATTCTTTAAATGAACCGAAGTGAACATATCAGAAGTTTAATCGAAAATAAACCTAAAGCTGCAGCCTAGTTCTCCTGAACAACCTGATCCTTGATGTCAAATGCTATGTCACTGATTTGGATAATGTTATTCGGAAGCACAACACAATTTCCACCATTCACTTCCTAGAACTTCTAGAATAAACTCCCAGGGGGAGAATCTCCCACCGATAAAAATCCCTGGTTTAGACAGTTGGGTTATAAAGGAAATATTGATTCTCCGCTACTTTAGGCATCTCGCTTGAAGAAACGATATGCTGAAGGATCTCTTTACGCTTGCAGCAACCAAGTATAGATCGCCACGATCTCTACCATAATACTGTGTTGTGAGGTACTTATTAAGATTTCCAGGATTCTCTAATTAAGAGTAAACGAGTCTAAAATGATCCCAATCCTTAGACATGAGAATGCTGACTCTAATTTAAATATAATTTACTATTGTATCTGACTGGATAGTCCGTTATATCGAGGTTTTACTTATTTTAATCTATGTATGTATATTTGCCATTTTGTGAGGATTTTCTATTTCCATAGTAGGTGTTTGTCGAAACTTGTGTGCGCGACTGTACTATCGTAAATCTTTAATGTTTGCCGGAAAATCAATTTTCCGGCCGGGCTGGTTTGATGTTCTTATTTGGGTCATCCGTGGTGGGGGATCGGCTCCGCCCACATCGCCAACACAGGCTCCGCCCACAGAGAAACTCAATAAAATTTGCAAAAAATACAATTTAACGTTTTAATTTTGGTGTTTTTTTGCGATTCTTATCACGTAAATGAAATAATATGTATGTTTTAATTATTTAGTATTTGTTTCATCAGATTATTTTATATGGTTAACGCGTCAGATATTATCGTGGGATTTAATCCGAAATGTCAAAAGTCAAGAAATTTGCTCTCGCGGATCAACAGCAGTGGGTGGATGGGTGGTGGGTGACCCAGCATTCGAGTGGGCGATCTGCTCGCTCTATATAGGCCAAGGGCTGTGACGCATGCGCGTTAGATCGCGTTAAAAAAATACCTAATTTATTCCGATCTTTACGTAACTGCGAGATAATTTTCACCTTATACCATAAAGAAAAGTGGCGTAAAAATTCGTATTATTTCGATAGTATGTTTCGCGAATCGCTGGTTTGTTATTGCTATAGATATGGTTAAATACCACATTCGACATAGATATCAATAGGATGATGTATGTATTTAATTTAGGTCAGAATTATACGCCATCCGTGGACGCCGATGAAATGGTTTGCTCACTCATATATTTTTATATCCATGTTATTTTTTTTTAAATTTAATCCTATTTATTTGGAACTGAATTTTCATTCAATTTTCTTTTTGGTACATATTTGTTTTTCGTCGTCGATCTATGTCGAGTGAATACTACAAGGTGTAGTGTCCATTGTAGTATGTAATGGCAGTTACATAACGTCGGTACGTGCGGCGAAGGTGTTACGTAACGTTGCGAAATCAATTCCACATCCTACACCCCTTCCGGCTTGCGTCACAACAACGACGCATGCGTCCAGCCACAACCGGGACTTGCACATCCTACCTAAATATAATGAAATGAATGTATATGCACAGAGTTGCTGGAGGATTTAAAACCCTCGGCTTAAAATTTCTATAGAGCCCTGTTATTGGACATTAGAGTTAAATAAACATTAAATCTTTCAACTATACCTACCATTGTGATAATCTGATGATCGTGTTCTGCAATTAAATACGTTATTTATTTATTTATTTCATAAAAAAGCAATGCGTGATTGGCACTATAGATATATATTGGGTTGTTCGGAAAGTCATTTCGTTTTTTCCCAACAGAGGACTTAATT
>JAGXCT010034245.1:0-26458 GCA_022495035.1 Philopotamus ludificatus
CGCCTATAAATTTTTATTAGAAAAATCTCAAAAAGGAAATAATTAATTAAGGAAATAATTATGGTCATTTAACTAAGGTAAAAGCTCCTCATTTTTATGAAGAGATAAAAAAGAGACCTACGCTATTATACGTGGGGCCGATAAATAATTTACGACTAGCAATGGATCGGTTTTAGAGTAATGCATTTTATAATTCAGATTAAAAAAATAAAAATTAATTTACTGAAGTTGGTGAACTGATTAACTTAGACGAAACAGAATTGATTTCTCAGAAAAAGTTATTTTGCAATCTGTAACGATCTTTTTATGCTGTCTACAATAAAGCGCATAAAAAGAGATAATACAAATTAACGTTGAATATAAGCTCAAACATATTCTCTTTTGTTAAGTAAAATGTGGCTAATAATATTTCAAATAAAAGCACATGCAAAATTTCTGTATGCAGTCGCAAAAATCCTCCCCATTGTTAGTCCAAACCAAGCCCTTACATTGTTGATGTAAATAATAGCACGTCACATCAGCTTTGGAGCGATGTCATTGAAAAATTAGCTTCCCCCATTCAAAGCGCGGGAACGAACAGGTGGCATTAAATGGCCGCCGTGATAATGGATCTCCATCTAGGTAAACAGGTATAGATCAAAAGAGATTCTTTCAGAAAAACACAGACCAGAGGGGACGAGAAGGGCAGATATCGATACCATCAGCTGCGTAGGTATCAAAAAACCTGTAAAACACTAGAAGCTCGGGGGCGGCGATAGCATCTGCGATCTCCTCGTTAAGGTTTAATCGTCCCCCCGTTCCGATTTACAGGCATTATTAGCATATGTCCTCAATTTGCTTGTTGTCTGACGCTGGATCAAGAGGATTTCGGTAAGGGGCTTACGCTTGTAGCGCTCTGCCCCGCTCCCTTCCCCATGTTCATCCCATGGCGACACCACCGGCCCTCGACACCATATGGTTGAATGGCCCATAAAAATGCGATCGATTGCAGCTATCCTAGATGAGAGAACTCATTCTATTAATTTAATCTACAAAGAATAATAATAATATGATGTATCAAAGCAGAATCGGGCCTTTGAATTTCATTTTATAGATAAATATTCTATGAAATAAATTCAAAAGATTTGGTATTATATTAAAATTTATTTTATATCAACGAAGATTTAATTTATAAAGATTCCCAATCGATAATCGAAAGTATAAATAATTTAACATTATTTTTTTAAATATCTTTGCATATCTATACATTATTTTTTAAAATATTTTCATATAATGCTTTATTTTATTTATATTTTTAAAATATATCTATGTATTTCTATTTTACTGTTATTTTTTTTGCGTGATTGGCGACTTGGGTTAATGTGTAATGCCAATCACGCATTTTTTTTATAATTAATAAATAAATAAAATATTAATTAACGGTTAATTTAATGAATATATAAAATATAGTTAAAAATCGAGCTATAATATGTGAGAATAAATACATATTAATTTGAATTAATATTGAAGAATTCCAATAATCCGTGTTTCAAATAAACAATCGCGACATATTTAGTTCAACTTATTTTTATAACAAATAAATAGCAAAAAAAATTAGAGCCAAAAATATTTGGATGATTACCTAAAATGAATAAAGATACAATGAAGTACTAAAAAAAATAAGTTTTGATATATATTATAAAACAAATATATTACAATCAGTTTACGACTTATGCCCATTCGCGGTACGATGAAGAGAAATGATTGTTTTTGGGAAATATTTCCTGTATGAATCAAAATATAGTGCAAATAAGATGATATAATTATTTATTAAAAAACAATCTATGACTTTTGCATTAACTAATGTGGGAACAGAAAAATATTAAAATCACCCTGCAATAAAAAATATTCCAGAAACATGATCGACCGTTACGACGTCATAAGAAACAAATTCTTGAACTGTATAGTAACCTAGCTGTGTCTATTGGGGACCACAATACCTTATGTATTTGTCGAATAAAGTCTAAAGAATAAATATTATAAACAATCACTGTGTTCTATTGTCTGCAATTACGAAAAAAAATAAAAACAATATTCGCTGCTATTACCACGAGCCTGATGTTTTTTCGCGCTCGCATTCGGTACGATGTGCCGGATATGAGTAAAAAGTACTAGTTACACATACTGAAATGATGAAGATCAAAATATATTTAATATTATCGTACAATTTGCTAAACAATTTAATCTGAAATTTTACTATAGAGACGTAAATCAACTTTTAGAAAATAATAATTAAGGAACTCATGGACCCAAACTTGATTGACATTGAGGAAGAAGAAGATACAGAAAAAATAATGATGTTAAATGAATAAGATACCCTAGAGAACTACCAAAAAATTGACTCAAAGACATGGTTGCAGTTTTTGACCAATTAGTGTAATATAAAAATTTCGTAAATAAAAACATCGATAATAGATAAAAAAAAACTGTACATTTTTACGAAAAACAAACCTTATCTCTGTAATCACTGAAAATTGGAGGTTTCAACAATAGATAAAGGTAGGACAGATAATGAAAAATATTTTGGAAATTATTATTAAATAGATTGTGTATAATTAATTACTAATATGGAAAATTAACAATCTAAAATAAAAAGCAAAATAACGTACTGCATACTTTTATTATTCTATTATTTTTAATTATTTTTTCTATGACATACGACTTGAAGTTATTATGTAGTAAATTAAAAATTAAAAGAATAGCTTATTAAATAAAATATATAAACAATCCACCATTTTAGATTCACTGTATAAAAAGATTAGAAAATTGATCGACCGGAATTCATTTTCAATTTACAAATATTTTTATTACTAAGCTTTAGATACAGGTTGCTTAAACTTTTAATACCAACCACTAATAAAAGCTTACTAAGCTACAATCAAACTTAAACTAATACACTTGTGGCTGAATATATTGCGCAATTAATGGAAAACACAATGTATTAAATTTATTATTATATATTGACTATCTAATCATCGATTAACTGCTTTTAAATAATAAACTTATTTAATTATTTTTTTGACAGAGCAATTTTTTTTAAATATTTGCATAATACAGATATTGCAAATAAGGGGTGGGTAATTTAATCGCTAATAATACCGCACCCTTATTCTGTCCGGCACATTTTTTTATTGACAATTTGCTAAAATGTTTGCTTATGGCCAGGGTCGAATTAGAGCGGCACCCGGATCTGGACATAAAGCACATAGGTTTACTTTAGTCCTTAAATGCATTTTAATTAAAGCCGTTGACGCTTTCAGGATTAAGCCACTTACTAGCCAATTTGAATACAATGTGTATGTGTATGCGGAGACTCTCACAAAGAGAATATGCAAATTATTCTAAATCCATTAAAATTACAAACTCGCAAAAAATACTAGAAAGTCTTCATTTTTTTTTATTTGGCGAATGGAGTTCTCTATAAATGTGACAATCGATCTGAAAGTGCATAGAATGTCAAATGGGTGGAGGGGAGAGGGATGTAGCTCGGTTGTACTTGGAGAGTAGAACAAAATTAAGTTAAAAGGTCCCCGCTGTTAGTATGCGGCACTAGTGTCCTGGAAGTAATTGTATTAAGATGTCACTAATAAAGAGGAAACTGGGGCTGCGATAGGAAGGGTGATAGATTTGTATGTACATGAACGTGTATAGACGTATTAAAAATAATTTCTCGCACAGTTCCAGTGTTAATTTGTTAGAAAGCATTTTTTTTTCCGGATCTCCATCATGCATAAATTAATTTATGCAAATTCTATTTCAATCAATTAAACGGAAATGTGCATATTAACTTTTAATTAAAATGAAAATCAACCGCTCGCAGCTGGCGTAATTATTTAAATTTTGCATATTATTCTGATACTCTAAAGTTATAAACATTTACATCTGGACGTTTCAAGGAAATTATCTTGGGTCCCGGTGTAATGTCACCAGTTGTCCTGGCAGTGAATGGGCTCAAGTGCCATTTCAATTGGAGAAAATGGCTTATTTGGGTCAGACCTCTGCTCGGTCAACCACTAGACGTCTCCCTTCGAGGGTCCCATTCGGACACGAGGTCACAATGGGACACAGCTTTTTTTTCGGATTCAACCTTCCGAATGGAGGACATTGTCGGGAAAATAATGTATGTGCATAAATGTTTTCAGCTGTAAATAAATATTAATCAAAACTGATATGACACGAAGTTCGGAGAATTTATATATTAATATGTTTTTTTTGTTAGTGGAATATGAGAGATAAAACGTAAAATCAAATAATAAATCTAAAATTTGACATCTATCGATAGGAGAAAATCAAAGTCTAAATTTATTTATAAAATATAAAAAAAATAAGTAATAATATATTTTTTTCATTGATTAAGGAAAGTAGCATTATTATCTTTTTTATTTGGACTCAGTTTAATTGATAATTTTAAATAATATTGAATCGATGAAACACGGCTTAATCATAATACCATTTTTTTCCTGTAAATCTATTTGATAAAATATATGTACTTTATTTTTATTTCTTCAGCTACTTTTAAAATCTCTGTAAAACAAATTAATTCACTTCTACTTTTTCCAATATGATACTGACTATTCATATAAAATCCATAAATTCCATTTCAAAATATCATTCCTAAGCTTCTTAGACCTCATAAGTCCCAGTAGAATTCGGGAACAGATGAAATCAAAAATAATCACTACTTCAGAGTTTTCTTCCCCTATCAGATTCTCATCCCTACTCATTTTTCGAAACCAATAAAGTATATTATGTATAAAGGATCTAACATTGTATTAGTAGAAAAAAATACTTTTCTGATTCTGTTAAAAAAACTAAAGAAATATTAGGTTATTTAATATATTGGTTAGCCTTTTCCACTCTGGATATTTTTGGTCGAATCTATCCTCTATTTTCTTTAATTGTATTGATAATATGAATAAGAAACATCTATAGGGTTTCATCTGATGTCATATTTAATAAATGTAATTATTGCTATGTAATTATAAATTATAATTATTATGTAATTATAAATATAAAAAAACGTGGTTTATTTTCGATTATTTAGTTTTTTGTTAAAAAACCTTTTGGGTCAATATGTCTGGCCCGCAGAGTGAAAAAGGTTCGAACTTTTATTTAGAGTCATCTCTTGATTCAGGGATGTTTTATTGTGAATTTGTACCTATCTTATCTACGAAAATAACTTATAAATAATTATTAATACAGTAGCTGAGATAAACTAAATCCTGAAAATGTTTAATTAAAAAATGGTGCAATATATTTAATAAAATTTAAAAAAAATGCGTATAACCCAAATAGATATGATTCGTTTTATTTAATATTATTGGATATTATATTTTAAAGATTCATTGGTCGTATTGAGAATACTACTTTTGAGTATCTATTTTTTATTATTTTATTCCACAAGTCGCGGATACAAGGGGCGATACATCAACGTTACTTTTGTTGGCTTTGGTTGGCTCCCAAGCCGACAAAGTAAAACTTGGCATATGAACACACCTGAAAGAGCATTCGGCAAGAGAAAAGTTTTCCTTTTCACACCGAATAAAATCCATAAAAGGGAGCCGATAACATGCAAGGAGGAAATTCCCCCAAGGTTCTTTCATGTCTTGTGTTACATTTATTTATTTCATGCGATATGAAAGGCATGCATAAATTATTTCAGATTTTTCATGGCTGCTGAGAGCGGGCTTAAAATTAATAGCACTAGAGATAAATTTGGCAATGTAAAATTTTTAATGAAAATACATATTTTAAAAAAATTGTAGTAAAATAAATATATTTATCAATCACAAAACCGGCGAGTATTATAGAAGAAGAAAAGCCAAAGTTTTCCCCGCGACTCATCAATCATTTTTCGCATAACTTTCAGACTTATTTTCGCTAAGATATTTGAGAAAGCCGTGTTTATTTTAATGATGGCACAATACAAACGTACGTAATCAATCACGGTGGCGTCGCATCGATTTTTTTTATATTAAATATTAAATATGCGAAACACACACAATACAATCTATTGTAATTTTTTTCATTTTCTGAAATGGGAAAATTACACAACGTGTGTGTTGCGTCAAAGCGCTTTTGGTGACAAAGCGCCGGAAACTTTTTTCCGGCTTATGAAATCGAAAGAGAATTTTGTCATATATCGTTTTAGGTATTTTTTTTTAATTTTAGAACTCTATAGACAGAGCAGAAAGGAAGAGAGGGTATACTGCGAGAGAGAAAAAGTAAAAGGGAGTTAAAAATGTGGATTCCCATATATAGTCGGGGCGATTTTTCAGGATGACAAAGTGCCCGTCACCGACACGGAGAGACACGGTCTGTACATGTGGAAAATTAAGTAATAAACAGCTCCGAAAAAAATATATACACAAAGATATATTGCAAATAAAGCAATTGAATATATTTTTCTAAATATTATATAAATTTTATATAAATTACCTGTGTAAATTTATATCAAAGTACAATTTTGCAAAAATGTTATTCATCGTGTATTGATCAATTACGTGGTACTCAGGGATATCAAAACAAGAAGCTGTACAATTCCATCCAATTACTCGGATCTAATCGATTCCAAAACAACAATGGGTACTCGATGTAGAACGAATCGTATTTTTGATCTAATTATTTTCATGGAGATTGCTTTTGGACAATAATTAGAGACATTTTTTGGAGACATTTAGATTATTTGCAAATTTATTAAAAAATCTTACTTTTTTTCTATAATAACTAACTAAGTTATTTTTTTTAGTTTCAATCAAAAGCAGTGCCAGATGTACAATGCTCAGAAGTTGCCAAATTAATCAACATTGATCCAGAAAACTGAAACGGATCAAAACTTGTGATGAAACCAAAAATCAAAATAAAACTGTCGTTAAACCGAATATGATGAGATTATTTACTTTTCTTCTTTATCAACGGTATAATGTACCTCGAATTCTTACCACAAAGTCTTGTGGTCAATGAGAAGTATTATTTAAATGTTTTGCGTCGTTTTAGTAAACCAATTCGAAGAAAAGGCCCAGATTTTTTTGGCAAAACTGATGGTTTGACAAAACATATTTTTCCTTAGCTGATAGTTCTGCTAGAATTTTTATTCATGGTTTCCAAATTCACGAGAAATGACCTCTTGTGACTTATTTATATTACTAAAGAAAGAAAAAAAACCTGAAAAATAATATTTTTTGGTAAAATTTAGGAGATAAAGACGCCAGAATCGCTGAAAAAATTAAAACCGATGACCGAAAGAAGATAATTGCGTTCCAGAAACGCTCGGAAGATTTTATACGAAAAATAAACATAATACTATTCTCATTTAACTTCGTATATGATCTGAAAAGTCTTGATTTTTCATATTTCAAAATTGAGATCTTTTATCCTCAACTCGGCAAGCATTCTCCAACTCGACTTGTCGCTGGATACATTTTTTCCACTCTGTGGACCAGACGTATCGGCCTGAAGATTTATTAACAAGCAAATTAAACCAAGTTTTTTATTTAATCGATCAGTCACAGCGGCTCGAAAACTATCGCGCCGTACGAAGGGAGTCTATTTATAATGAATAATAGACCCCAAGCATTTCAAGTCATCGATGATTTTTTCAGCAATATCTTCACATTTTTTAAAAAAATAGATTATTCTAAAAATACAAATGGTTATTCCTAATATGCTTCATAATTTGGTCGATATTTTAGATTTTTTTAACTAATGAATATGACGCGTAAATGACAAGTGCACTTGCCGATGTCCCGTCGCAGACCAAACACTCGCCGCACGTGTCAATCGCACGGTTTCACTCGCACTCGACACATCGTACCGGATGCGAGCGAGAAAAAACATCGCGCACGTGGCAACAGCAGCAAATATTGTTGTTTTTTATTTTTCGTAATTGCAAACAATAAAATACAATGGTTATTTTCATTGTTTATTCATTAGACTTTTTTAGATAAATACAAAAGATTTGTGACATCGAGTAGAAAGGGATAGCAGTCTCATCTTGAACCCGTTCTCTAATGAGGCTCTTTATTTTTTTTAAAAAATCCTCTCAAGATCTCTTCGGACGTCAATTTTAGCTTTGACTGAAAGTTTTTTATTCGAAATTAACACAGACTCTCATGGAGGAAAAGTTGGATGGTAAATGGTGGTTTTGAACAAATAAACTGTCATGGCTACACAAGATTTGCAACTGAACTGCGTTGAGAATTTTAAAAATCTTTTAGCTCATAAAAATTAGATATATATTTAAAAAAAAGACAAGTAGATCGCGTACGTCAGTCAAAGCACACGAGAAGACAAAGACGCATTTTTTCATGCTTAGGCTATATTTTTTTTTAATATATCTTAGCGCTTCTCTGATGAACATGTACTAAAACTTCAATTTTATTCTAGTAAAAAAATCGAGTTAATTAAACTTTGATATATATAGTTTTATTCTGCTTTAAAATAAATAGGACGTAGATAAATTCTCAATTCGGCGTAGGTCGCACTCGAATGAAATATTCACGAGCCGCCACTGACTTGCTACATAGATTCCGCGGGGGTCAAACGAATTCCTCCCTTTGGCCAGGGCCCGTGTAAAAAAAAGAACCCGATTTCGACACAAATACTTTGTAGCACGTTTTTCTCCGTTCCTCCACTCTTTTATTCCGGGAAAGCCCTGCTCCGACACAACTCCCGCAGGGTCCGTGGCATTACTAGTTTTTGGAATTCGACGACTCGACATATAACGGTCACTATTTTTCTTTTCAATTCCACCTGTCGCATCGCTACCTCTCGCGCAAAAATGGTAGCTGCGGTTTTGGACGGAAAATTTTATTTTTGCACCTGGGACCCTTTAATTTGCATTCTACGGCCAATAGGGATTTTTTTTTAATATTTTCCCGTTGTGCAACATGACCACTGCAATTTAACCGACCATGTACCGGCCGCTTCAAAAGCGAGCAGTTCAGAATTCTGTGTAAATTTCAATACAATGACTGATACAGGATGATCCAGAAAAAATACAGTTTTGGGCTGGAAATGTCGGGCATTTAATAAATTACCTGTGGCGCAGTTCGGGAAATTGGGTGATAATGAACACGTATAATGTTACAGCCACATTGTTTATCCATTGTCAATTATTGTTCGGAAAATAGATCGAATTTCTCAATTAAAGCAGGTATAATTAAATCAAAAATATATTATATACATACGAATTAGATTAAGTTATAATATAACAATATTATTTACTAATTAACTTATTTTTAATTAAAAGATACTAATCTGAAACAATTAATATTTGTCCTGTAAAATCGTATGTATTTTATCTGCTTGTACCAGATTTACTGTTACAAGCAGATAAAATACATGAAATAACTTTTTTTTATGAGTTATAACTATTAATACTACTCGATGAACAAACAAGTAGGAGGAAAGATAAGTAGTAGAAAAGGATGACATTCGACACGCTGGACCAATCAGATTTCTTCGCTACGTTGAATCAAGAAATATCTGGAGAAGATATAGTTTGACTGAAAAAAGTCATAAGGTATCAATGAAATTTAATATCTTTCAAATATTAGAATATAATTCCAAATTATTATTTTATAAGTTAGTACCCACGGCTAGGCCTATAATTTATTAACCCATCTGTCAATATAGCTCGTAAACAATCAGGTCATCCGAAAGGGGTATATTGATGAATTCTTCATTAATATCTTTTGAAAAATGGTTATTCTAATAATAAAAATAATTATTTATGATAGGCTTTACAATTTGGATTATTTAACTAATCAATATGACGAGTAAATGACAACGCTCTCGTCGATGACTCGCCGCAGACTGAGTTCTTGCAGCACGTGTCACTAATACTTTTCACTAGCACGTGATACATCGTACCGGATGGGTGCGAGAAAACATCACCCGCGTGGCAACAGTACCGTATATTTTTGTTTTTATTGTTTTTTTACAGTTCCAGACCATAAAGGTCAATGATTATTTATAATATTTATTTTTAAGACGTTTTTAAACAAAAAACAAAATGTTTGTGACATGTAGGACTTATATAAATAGTCATTCGAGAAAAAAAAATGGTTACCTAATATACCCCATCGGCAAGGCTAAATCGATCAAAATTTTCAGAGCCCACGGCATAATGTATATCTTTGTAATTGAACCGGACACTTAATAAAACCACTACTGCAGTTTGATAAACTTTATTGATTATAATCTCCACAATATAAAGTGAAGTAAAAGTTGATACTGAAGATCCCAAATCCTCGGGGGCCGTATTATACACTTAGGTACGACAAACATTATTTAGTTAATTTTGTACATGGCGCCATCTATTGACGCTTATTATTTGACATATATAATAAAATACAACTATTGCATAACTAGCGACATCTGTGGTTCCTTGTTCTGAACAGTAATACACCTTAACCCTTTAATCGCCAAGCCAATTATATTGATTTTTACTGTACGCCGTATATACTTGAAATAAAATGAAACGTCTAAACATATCGACATTCTAACAATCACATTGCCTTCAAAAGATGTCCCTGCATTAATTTTCATTGAAAAATATTATATTTATTCATAAATAAATTCGTAGTAATGTTGCCATGGCGCTGGCGGTTAGACGATTCCCCGTACATGCACGCCGTGGCGTCTAAATGGTCAATTCAGAAATAATATTCAGAAATCTTAAATTAGGAGATTTTTTCGGTAATCTGAAATAAACTGAAGAATATTTTATATTTCTGAAAATACCGGTTTTTGTTTTAAAAAATGCATTTTTCATATGTTAACATATGTTTGGTGATCCCTCCTATAGGGTCGAGATAAGGAGTACGCTATAGAAACCCGCGCTATGGAAGACTAGACGCCCATACAATATTTGGAGTTATGTTTTTAAATTATCTATTTTTTTGCGCGAAAATTATTTATTTTATATATTGATTTAGCGTTTTGTTTGTAAACGGCGCTCAAGAAAGGAACACTATAGGAGGGGCTTTCACACGCGCTATAGAAATCCTCTCTATATCAGGGAGCGCCAAAAGAACGGTTGACTGTATATGTATATAGGTTTTACATTTATTATATCATATCATAATAAAGATTCTGTGGAAAGTATCGATATTTTACAAATTTAAGCACGGTTGACGTATATTTGGGTCATTTTTTTCCAAAACATGACTATATTTTGAATAATCCAATTTCATTTGCTTCGGTAATATTATCGTGAATATATTACACACATGATAAAACTGTAGATTCGAACGATGAGCTAGGTTGATGGATTCTGCATACATATAAACGTATAAAGCTTTTGACATGATGAAATTTTGTACAAACACAAACCTAATTTTAGCAATAAATATTAAATAAATTGATCATCCTGTATTCGGGCCGAAAATGTGAAGGATATCGTTATTGTAACGATAGATATGCCGAGCATACCAAACCGAACAATTTATACATTTCACGCTCCACTATCGGCCAACACAACAAAAGCGATTGAAATAGAAAAACGTAATAAATATAATATATCGATGGAGAATATAAATTTTCTGATCCACTATCTCTAATACCATCCCATATGAAAAGAAAGATTTTTATCGAGAGCCTCATTGTGATAACAGACACGCGGCAACTAAATAAAATTCATCACGCCTCCGGAGTTGCTCATACATTTATTTTTCATAATAAATTTTTATACGCACCGCGTTACTAAGACATTTAAGACATTGTTAAATAAAATATCGATTAAAAATTCACCCTGGAGCAAATTGTAAGAGAGCGGGCCGTTCCGTCGCGGGGGTAGTTAAAAGTTCCCCGGGGAGCAATAATCGTAGTGAACAAATAAAACTGTTTTTCTTCGCCATTTTAATTATTTAAAATGTTAAATTGAGCCATTAATAAAACGAATGAATGGGGGAGATGAAAAGTGTCTCGGGGACTGTCTTTGTTATATTTTGTTGGGTCTATGTCGCCGAAAAATGTGTGCTACCGCGGGCCTAATGATGATTAATATATTTTTTCGAGAAATATAATATTTAAAAAGTCATTACGAAGTTCATATTGGCCGAATTTAACGAAAAATGAGTCGTAAAATAGATAATTACAAGGAAAAAAAATACAAAAACTTGTGTATATTAACATCACAAATTCTTCTTTCAAAAGTTAAACATTCAAAATATATACATAAGTTTTAACTACTGTAAATAATATATAATAGAATTTAATTGATTAAACAATTGCTCATATTCTCCCATGTGTATATGAATGAATTATAAATGTAAAAAAATAAAAATACGCTGCATTAATATAATGTCTAAACTTGGATCATTAAGTCTTAGTTATTATATTTAAGCAGATAAAGACATCAGGAATAATACATTTCAGTGAAAATTTTATTTTTATTTTAAAAGCTTTTATGTTGTTCGATGAATACCGATTGCATTTTTATTAATTAGTATTGAGATTTTTTACTTATTAATTATAATATAAAAACCACAATTTCCTTTATTTATTTTTATTATTATTGAAAAAAAGATTCACGAACGCTTAAATGGAAATTAATATATTTTTATTTGTAAGTGATAATATAAGATCATTTTAACATTTCAAGATTTAAAATCTTTGATATAACTTTTAGGTTGTAAACATCTGTTAAATTAAGTTGAAAGGCATTAGTAACAAAACACGAACTATAAAGGATCGTTTGACAATTGAATAAAGAACACATTCTGCTAATTTGACGACTTCGCCTCTATAACAAAATTTCAAAGCTTCTCCAACTGTGTGATTATGAAATTATTTATTTTTACTTAGCCAGCAAAGCAAGCTTTCCAAAAGTTAAATATTTTTTAATTAAATATTTTTTCAGCAAAAACTACACGCCCTCTGAGTAGTTTTGACTCACCCTCGTAATATTTATTTATTTATTTATTTATTTATTGTCTACGATGAATGAATAGCATGACAGAAAGAATCCAAATCGCCATTCATCCATATAAAGATTTTTGATAAACAT
Source organism: Philopotamus ludificatus (assembly GCA_022495035.1). NCBI lineage: Eukaryota > Metazoa > Arthropoda > Insecta > Trichoptera > Philopotamidae > Philopotamus > Philopotamus ludificatus. The sequence continues at coordinate 13,052 of JAGXCT010034245.1, forward strand.
TTTATACATTTTATTCATATATTATATTAAATGTAAAGATAATACAATTAATATTCCCCCAAGTGTCGAACCACGACACAGGTTAATATTAATATTATTTCAGTTGGATTGAAATATATATTATTTGTTTTATAATATTTATTCAACGCAGGATAGATGGCATTAAATTAATTAATTCCAACGCGCCAAACTACCCATATAAATATTATTTTTATAAAACGTGCGGAGGTAATGGGTGTCTTCCTCTTTACATACCTCTGGCCAGTGTTATGTTAAATTCTAATTCATAGAATTTCGTCGGGCACCTATCCGACTACTAACTTAGCTCAGTCGCGGGTTAACTTGCAATATCGAAAATATATGCATGTTACCTACAAGCCATAACACTGTTAGCCATAACAATATGTGTTATATGCAGTGATGGCTCGTGGGTGAAATATTTAGGGGTGCTGCGGAGGATTAAATATAGCATATTTCAGCCGGCGCAGGACTGCTTCGAGTCGCAGCGCAACACAGTGCTTAGCGACGAGTCCTTCCCCATCCCGCTGTCACCCCGCATCCACCAATATACGACGCTGGTAGTGCTGATGAGCAGACAGCGCTCTTGCCCTACACCACGTGACATAACACTAAAAATAAATTATTATACGTAATACTTAATCAATAGACACATATATATTAATATATAAAAATATATGTTTTCTCAATTCGCTTGGGGATGCTGCAGCTCGGCAGTGTACATGGACGAGCCGCCCCTGATTATATGTATGATGATCCTTTGACATATAACAATTTTAGCAAGGGAGTGTCTTTTCAAAATCAATATTACAGAATAATATTATTGGATTATCATAATTATATGATTTTTATGAACCAAACATTGTTTTTTTCAAACCGTTTTTTATCCAAAAAAATACGATTCCTTTGTACGCAATCAAAAACATAAAACATGTTTTTTCCATATCTCAACACGAGACAAAATCTATAAATTTCGTTTCGCCGAAAACAGGAAAAATCCCGCCTTATGTCGGATTTGCATGGAGCGCTTTAAAAAAATTCAATATGGCCCCGAGGCGAGGGGGCGCGAAATATCAATTTTTGCACACCCTCCCCTAAACGAGGTTTATTTCGATACGTAAATACTTGCGCCACATTAGGTACAGGGTGGCTCGTATGCGTTTTGAAGATTCCATAGACCCCCGGCCATGGGGGAAATGCATCCGTAAGGAGATTACGAGCTCAGCTCTCGCGGATCACGGGACACAATAAATTACACGGGAACATGTATGGCATTAATGGATATTGTCGATATTAATACGAAAAAATATTACGGGTACATGGATTTGGCGATGGCCCTGTGTGTGGATCGATAGTGCTGAAATATGGCGGTGAATTAGGATTATGAAAGTGCATAGGGGAATTATTGCAGGTATATGAGATAAATTTTCGTATTTTTGTTCAACAAATGTATAAAAACCCTGAAAAAAAATTGAAAAATATCACCTTAGAGCTCTGTAAACGCAAAAAAATGTTTATCAACAAGAAAAGCAATAAAATAAATAACCAAGGATATTTCTGATACCAAAAAGCTTGTCTTATCTTTTATCTTAAAAATATATTGCAAATGTATAAGATAAGCAATCGCTTTAATTTATAAATAGTATAATTTAAATGTATTAAGCAAAACCACTATATACTACTGCTACTACCAGTCTTTTTAATCTGCAATAGAATATTCAGATGTAATAATAGAATCTGTCTAGGAAACTCAGTCTGCCTCGAACGGAATGACTTCCTGGTAAAATGTTATACAAAATAATTCTATCGTTATGTCCAAGACATAATATGAGAATTACGCAAACGGTCGCAATATTCGCATGTCCTTTATTGCAATAAATAATGCAACAGGGTTGTCATCGTGGCTTGTTATGGATATGGCCCCATTGTGATATGGAAATATTCTCTATTGACCATGTCGATATATCGGCTCCCCTATTCAATGCATTTTTTTGCATCCCCCATATTGTTATTGCGAATATATGCCACGGACTTGTTCCAAACACGGATAATAAAGTTATACTGAAACAAAGCAACATCTCGGTAATGGGAAATTGACTGTAACAAGCTGTCTTGTCGGCGACTTTCCGTTAATTGGATCGAATTTCACGTTATTTAAACGTTGTTATATTGCTTTTATAGCCAATTTAAATATGTATAGAGAAATATTCTCTCGATTGTAAATATTGGATTGAATTTCAAAACGTGTATTACTATCCTGTCAACTGTCATTTTCATTCGCCATCAGAACTAAATATATCTTCTATTCAAAATCCTAAGATGAGATTTTTCTTTTTTGAATAATAAAAACGCTCTATTTTCAGTGAACAGTCATTTGTAAAATTGATATATATACACATAAATGTATTTTTGTGCCTCATCGTATTTTTACTGAGAATCGGGTGAAGTCGTAAAGATTTTCTGCTGCAAGATGGCATATAAAAAATGCATATATTGTGCAAGAGTGCATGTTGCTCTGTACTAGATTGTGTTTGGAGACACTCTCGACCACACCCAGCAGTAAACAGGGATGAACGTGTAAACACGTTCGCTTCAAGAGGTTAGACCACAATTTGTTTTCAGACACTTACGTGGCTCCATCGCAAATATAGACCATTCGATCATAGATCATCAAACCTCGATCTGTACGATATAATTTAATTCAATTTAAAACGCTTTAAATGCTAGAATCGGCCTCTTTATATTAATCAGAATCATTATCTTTATATTAAAGTATTGTTTTAATGTAATGAAGAAACCATGCAGATGCGAATTTTGATTTTTACAGATTTATATCGGACATTAAAATCAACCCTTAAAATACAATAATACTATTTAAAAAAAAAATTCTCGATTATGCGAAATCCTCGATTTATCATTAAATAATTATCACAGATGCTTACTTACATGATGGTATGTATTTAAATATTATAATTTAAAGCGCATTAGAAAATCTAATTAAATGAGCCTTAGAGATAGTATAAACTATTCTAGGATTAAAAAAGGCAAAGAAACATGTTCCATTATTTATTGTTAGGATAAATAGTTTAGAAATTAAATTATGAGGTTTTATCACTTGGTACATATTGTCCATCCTTTACTTACGATATCTGAAATTTATTTTTATTAACATGGAATATATTCCAATAGATGTCGAAAACGTAGTCTGAATATTTTAATTAATTTTTGTGGTAGTTTTTAGCTTAATTTAGTAAGAACGAATTAATTACATTTCATTAATATGATTTATAAATTATTGGCTATTAGAAAAATTATAAAATAATCAATTATTTTAATTGGATTTCTGAACAGTCAATGAAATTTTACTTATAAGAAATATCTCAGCAGAAAAGTATTAATCTATTTAAAAAAAAAACCATAAGAATAAAAGGCATTCCTTATGCTGTTCTATATATAATTGTTGGTCGATTGACATAGTCCTTTATTTACATGGATCTTTTTTTGTCAAAAATATTCTTTAACGAATTTTCGAGAGCTTAAAATCCTTGATTCTAATAAGCATTGAGGGATTTTTTATTTTTTCTATAGTTAATATATAAATATAAATATTAAAGGAACAAGAGGTAAACTAATAAGAGTTGGTTGATATTAGATGATGTCACATTAGTTTTAAATAACTAATCATCATTAAAATTTGGACTAAGAATTGTCAAAATATAGAAACCCATTGCCCTTATAATGAATCAGATAAAGCCTGTGCTTTGGGCTTTCATCGATAAATTAGACAATGTATAACCAGATATTTTTAAAAACTATTACGCTACATAAATTAATGCGGTTTTGGTTGCCGACAGAAAATAATATTGAAGAAATTGTAATAGAAAGCGTCGTTAATGATAACTTTCATCTAATAAGAATGAGGCAAAGAACTATTTTATTGAGAGTGAGAGTGTACCTATTATTTAAGGTAATAAAAAAGTAAATATATTTATTTTAGTTAAATATAAATTTGTTTAAGATAAATTAGTTAGCCAAAATTGGCATAATTTTTTATACACACTATGTATATCTCTATATTGGTAGTTTTTGAAGAATAATGCGTTATATTTATAAAATATCTACATCATTTTAATTAAAAAAGCTTAAAATCGGATTTGAAGCCACCCAAAATTAAAGCCATATAATAGATGATTAAAAAAAATATCAATGCGATATTTTATATAGAAAATTACATAACTAATTTAGTATTATTTTGACAATATAACTTTTATTGTATGAACGGTTGTACAATAAAATATAATACTACTCATATGTAACAATGATAAGCATATCTAATCCTGGTAAAAAAAAAACCGCGAACGATTTCATGGATTTTAACCTTGTCACAACTGCATTTACCCCAGCCAATAATAAATTATAAAATAAAAAAAATATCGAGCGTGGCGTGATGATACAAAAGAGTAAAAGGGGAGAGACCATTGTGTCATCGGCGTCAGTGGGAAATGTCTTTTGAATTGAAAAGCGTTTTGATGCGCTAAATGGCAATAGTTAAAATAGAAACGTGTCCTGGGAGTCCTTGCCGGGGTGACCGCCCCCTGCATTTCCAGGAGTAAATTATATGACCGACACCCTCGTGTTGTGGTACCGCAGGACCCCAACGGGGACTCCTCTCGGACATTGCTGAGGGGCCCTGAGGTCGCCGGGTGTGAAGAATCTGCTTCGGGCGAGGGCCCTTCGTCCAAGACGCCGAATGAGGTTAGCAGTTTATTTACGACGATCAATTCTGTGGGCGACGACATGCGAATTAATTTGGCAACCCTATTTTTTATCAGTGGGTTTATTGACCGACCTCCTGCCCAAGTGTCCCTTAATGAAGATTTATCGACATTTTGAATTTTATAAGATGAACAATGCCATATCTATAGCAAGAATAGCCTAAAATTAATATAATAATACAAGGAAAACTAATTTTATGATATGATATAGTATATCTTTTAAGAAAATTATTAATTATTTTTCATCCCTAAACCAATAGAGAGAAATTAATAATTATTTTCACCATAAATTTAAATTACAAAATAAAAAAAATAATTAATATTATCAATGCCCGTATACATTAATGAAAAACATAAAACTAAATCAGAATATTAATAATTAGATTAGCGATACACGATCATGTTCTACACGGAAACTGTTACATATTAGCAGGGACGCGTCGAGATGGGGGTAGAGAGGGCTCCGCCCCATAGCCCACCTCTATGTGGGTCACAATATTTATATTTTAGATGAATTTCAGATAAAAGTCCTGCCCTTTTAGTGGCGGGCCCTTTCGAACAACATAAATCTCGATAAAGCGTTTCGCCATGGGAAGGGACAGGGGGGTTGGCGAAGCCCCATCTGTACCGGCGGCATTACCAAATTGAGATGACTCTTTGTTGTTGTACCGTGTACCACAAAGAAAGTGGTATCGATAAATGAGGCCCGCGATATAAATGGACTGTCACATGGTGAACGGGCTCAGACAAAGGGCAAGGTCGCTTGTGGCTAATCCGATCGATTCCAGATTTTTAGGGAGATACGCCTATATCCACTATCGGGGGGTTGTGTGGAGTAATTATTTTTTATATGGGTGCTAGACATGAATCAGTGTTTCGTATGAACATAATACGTATTTTTTTTTTTTACTTAATCTCTTACAAAATTACTATCGCAATATGATGTAACATTAAAATGACCATTTAAATACCATTTAAAATGCTATATTTTATCACTTATTAGAGAACGTTATTATACTAAAAACTATTTTTAAATATATGGACAATCTATAACGTTTCAATAATATCATAGATAGCATAAAAAGTAAAATCCCATGTAGCAAAGAAGAGGGAGACGGTAGAGTCCTTCTGATATTATGTACAAAAACAGTTTTTAAAAATGGTAAAATTGTACAAAGGGCAGAATGAATATCCCCCATTTTATTTAACACGACAATTCTGGAACCCATAAATTAAGTACCGATTATATCCATACTTAAAAATAGTAAAAAAAAATGGCTGTATTTATCAAAAAATATATTAAATAAAATAAAACTCGTGTATATTATTTAAATGAATCTTTTTCTAAAACAATCTATAGTACTGCGGCTTGCGACTAATCATTTCACGGGTTGTTGTATCTCAATCATTTATTATAATATTAAATATGTTATAAAAAGTTTATGACTCCATAGTATTGTATTAAATTGTAAGATTACTATACATGTTTAATATATAAAAATAAAGAAAATCGATTGAAAATATAGCAGTGATGTAAAGATGCAATTGGGAAAACGGTTTAGGCTAAACAAGCGTGATTCAGATATTTCAAAAATTATTTTAACCTGAAATTCGTTTTTTTGGTTGTATTAAGTACGAATTCATTAACCGTGCCGATGGAGTAAATAGGATAACCCAAGTTTTTGTATTTGTCTAAAAAAAAGAGTCTAAAGACTAAATATTTTAAAAAATCATTGTCTGCAATTGCGAAAAATATTTGCTGCTGTTGCCGCGTACGCGATGTTTTTCTCGTTCGCTCGATGTACCAAGTGCGAGTGAAACGTCCGATTGACACGTGCTGCGAGAGCTCGCCAAGAGTTTTGTCATTTACGCGTCATATCGATGTCGTCATAACTATTTTTATTCATAGAATAATATAAAGAATAAAGAATTAATCAGTATCTACACTTGAAATGCTTGGGGTCTCTGAAATACCCCCATCGAAACCGCCGTGACTGATGAGTTAAAATACCGAAAGAAATTAAGATATAAAATCATCGATATATTGTGAATTTATTATTTTGTATAGGTGCGCTGGTTATACTATTTAAATAATATTTATACATATTAGTTTTTGTTTATAAAAATACTGAATGTATTAATACTTGCCAACACGGAAAGAAATACAATTTTTAAAGTACTTTCGTTTGAGTTCAGTTTGTGTTCGAACTATGTTAAATTAACATCATTGGAATTTATGATACGTTTTATTTTATTATCAAGAGTAAAATGTCAAAGCCAACCAACATAGAACATATTCGTCATTAAATACTGGTTTTTATGATCAGGTCGTAAACTTTAAAAGCCGAAATAAATATCGACGAGAATTATAAAATGGTGCTGACTAAAAACAAATATTAATTTTGCTTTTCAGGATGACCATCTGATTTTTTATGACGACATGCATAAATCTTCAATTGTGTCAGATCCTCTAAAAACTATAGAAGACGTTGATAATACATAAATTCTCAAAATGCCTCAGCAAAGTAAGTAGGGCGGATATTTGAGTGCTAGGTGAATTGGCCGAGCAAAACAAAGAACAACAGATTAACACCTAAGGATGCGTCTCTGGTTCTTGGGAAGTGGATAGAAGAAGCACAGCACCGATGGAGATCGCGTAGTGTCCTCCAGGTGGCAAAGACCCGCTTCGAGTTAGAAGGCTATTTAAACAATAATAATAAATAATAACACATTTACTGGAAAAAATGCCAATGAAGTAAAAAATAATTTAGTTCATATTTTGTCTCGAAATCTTCTAGCTTTCATGAGAGCAATCGAAAAATAATCGTATGGTTGTAAGGATAATTATATTTTAAATTAATTATTGTGTTACATTTGTTTTTAATTGTTGTAAAAAATATGGACTTTATACTGAATAATCGAATATAGGGATTTTTTTAATTGTTTGCTCTAGAAAACGCGTTATCGTTCAAATCGTTCATATATCGCTTATTGTTTTTTTTATTTTTATCTCGTTTTCAAGACGGTATTAGAAATAATACCCTTATTATTTAAAAAAAAATGCTTAATGTAAAAAATAAAATATTTATTATCAATTCAAATAAACTTTTAACAGAGGTGGCTTTGATTTTATATAATAAAGCTTTTAAAAATAATGGTTATAAATGTATATATATATTATGATTATTTAATTTGCGTCCACGCAGCAAAATATTAATCAAAATGTAATGAAATCAGATGGTAAAAATCTTCACAAAATAACAGTATTACTTATATCGAAATAAAAATAATAAATACAAATATCATTCACATATTATCCAAGTCTAGATAATATTATATAATTTAAAACGCTGTATTTAGTTCCAGGGATATGTCATCTGCAAGGGTTGTTGCGAAAACATACGACAAATTTGAATAAATAATCAAAACTAAAATAGACTATTGAAGCTACAGCTGCTGAAAAGATACAAACAAAATATTTAATTGGTCAGTATGGATAAAATTAAGATATATCCATAACAACGACGCTGTATGGCGATGTTGTCGGTTTAAATTTTTAAAAGGATCGCTTTTACCGGGAACATAATTGATGGTGCACTTAAGCCCGATAGAAAAATGCAGGGATGGCCAGCCCTCACCTGACCGCGGTCTATTGAACAAGGGTTCAATCTCAATACTTTATGGTCAATAAAATTTCAGATGAATATAAATCATTCAAAAATAACCGACTTGAATATTCATTTAAATAATTCGGAAAAAAATATGACTGAAAGTAAGCCATCGCTGCTACATTGAATACTTTATTCGGCGCTATATCGAGCATAAAATAATTCTTTCTAGCCAGCGGCACGCTCCCGGGCCACGGGGTTGCCGTTTACTGATTTAAAAGGTCGGCGGGTGTACGTGGTTTCGTAATAGACCTGCGAACGACAGCAGGTGAACCTTCCGCCTCATGTGATATTCAAAGTCCTGGCAGACCGTTGCCTGACAAACTTGCGGATCTAATTTTATAGTTCTAACCGGGGACAGACAGTGTATCTATATGCGAGTACATGTAAAGTATATCATAAAAAAATATGTAAATGTTCTAATTATAATAAAACGTTTTACGTCAAGGGTAAAATGTAAACTTACCAAAATGTAAACTTACTTGTACATGCTGCATTTAAGATCATCTTTTTGACAAGAAACGATTTTTTCTCTAATATATTATTAACCGCCTTTATTTTTGGTATTGTAAATTTTATATTATTTTTAAGTATAAAATATCAAAGCCTTACAAAGATGTCACCAGAAAGCAGCAATTCTCCCAGGGAAAAAAAATAATATTTTGTTTTCGGCGATTAAATCGGGTGATAGTATCATAAAGATTACTTCTAAATTAGTATGATTATCAAAATTTAACAATAACCTGCTCAAGACTCCGCAGGAATCAGTTATCTCTATGGACCACATTACAGATACATTTAAAAAGGATAGATATGAACGTGTATTGAATATTTGAATGCATATTAGAAATTCTAACTTATAACAAGTTTTATTACAATACGTCTAATATAGAAAATTAAAATTTAAGTAAAAAATGATTATGTTTAATAAAGCTGTACTGTTGGGATCTATTGGGGACCCCAAGTTTTGATTTTTCTCGAATAACTCTTTTAATACAAATCCTACGTGTCACAAACTTTTTTTATTTGTCTAAAAAACGTCTAAAAAATAAATATTATGAATAATTAATGACCTTTACTATCCACAATTGCGAAAAAAAAATAAAAAAAACAATATTCGCTGTTGTTGCCACAGGCACGATGTTTTTTCAAACTCGCATCTCTTACAATGTACTGAGTGAAAGGTACCAGTGACACGTGCGGCGAGAGTTCAGTCTGCGGTTAGACTGTCATTTACGCGTCATATTAATTAGTTAAAAAAAAAATATATCGACCAATTATGAAGCATACCACGAATAAATATTTATATTCTTATAATTATCCATTTTTTAAAAAAAGTGTCAAGATATTAATGAAGAATTCATCACTAACTTGATTTGAAATACTTGGGGTCTCTCATAGACCCCCTTCGGACGACTCAATGGTTTTCGAGCCGCTGTGACGGATCGGTTAATAAATAACAAAGTATTTAGTGAGATTTATGGATAAATAAGTTTTCGAATATATGTATAAATTTCCTCTTTGAGGAAAATTAATAACACTTACTAGAAAATTATTAATCATGTAATGTGATAGATAAAGTTGGCAACAGAATATACGAAATTATTGACAGTATGATCATATTTCATATTATATATGCCAAATTAGTTATTTTTATCTTCTACAATTATACAATTATAGAAATGACTAAACTTTGTTGGCCGTTCAAACGTCATTTGCGTTAAAAATTTAATTAAATATATATAATATACCGATAAACAGTATTTGTGGTCAATAATGTCATGAGGAAAATTTATTTAATTAAATTTAAACGCTTTTTACTTAGCGTTTAAAATTTCGTGGAAAACGAAAATTACAATGGTGGCCGAAATAGAAATTATCAATCGTTTTAGTCACAACACAGCACTGACTACTGTTGACATTTTAAAGGATTGCATCGACCAATAGAGAATGAAATATAAGGATTAAATAGTTATTAGAAAATCGTTTAAAGACCCAAATCACAGACTTTCATTTGATATATTAACCATTTTAAAATAAACATCCGTTTTAGAAATACATGATCAATTGTATTATAGAGCGAGATGAAAATTAATGGTTCGGATTATCCTTGTTTTACGATAATCCCCTCCCCACCAATAACTTAGATAATCGGGTGTGTACTGTAGTTTTTAAATTTTATTAGCATGATCTATTGGCCGTTGAAATTGCGTATAATTAAATAGTTAGGCATCTTGAATCAAGGATTATTTTATATTTATTAATATTTTTAATTTTTTAATCTATTACTTCTGACCAACAAACACATTGGACTGGTCTTTGTGATCTACTCTACTTTTATATTTAAGAGAATTCAATTTCGAATTTTATTACCAGGTTAATTAAATAATAGGTACCATGACTTGAAGTTATAATTGAATAAAATGTCCCAAGATAACAAAAATACGCGAAGAAACATGTGTACCTATTTAACTTATTGGGTACATGAAAAACTTGAAAGAAAAGCGTCTCGGAAGTGAAAATTACTCGATGAATAATAAATATACTTAACTCTTTTTTACACGTAAGAGATGTTCCGCCAAAGTAAAATTCATGGAAAAAATGAAAATAGATTACCTAAATTTAAAACAAAGAATATGTAAAATAATGAAAACTCAATGAACAAATAATAAAAAATGTTATAATTTATACCTATGTAATTTAATTAAGAAAAAATAATAATAACGACACGTTTACTGAGTTAGAATTGAATGAAGCTACTTGTTGATTAGCTTTTAAATTAAGTTGATCATTTTTTTGATTTCCAGCCCTAAACATCTCAAGGTCCTGTTCAAATTTTAAAGTTCGGTCCAAGTCAGGATTATACGTGAGAAAATGCTGTTAAATACCCTCATGTGATATAAGCAGTTATTAGTTTAAAAAAATATCATTTTCTTATTTTTTTACCCATTGATCATTGACTATTAAGATATTAAATTAATAGTTTGGGATCATAAGTGAAAGAATGCTATTCGATACTCATAGCGAATTAGCTAGCATTCGCGAACTAAACAGAAATTGTGATAAAACAAATAATCTGTGTAATATATAGTATTTATTTTTTGTTCGTTATTAATAATTAAATAAGGACATATTGGACCGTTTATTATGACTTACTTGACCTCCTACATTTAATTACCACCTTAAAGATTTATTGTCTAATTATTTAAATCGTTTGTATTAAAGAAAAATAAAAATATTCTGGAACATAATAAATTTATGTAATATTTACATATAAAAATATCTTTAGAGAATAAATATATTGCTAGAGAATTTAGTATTGTTTTCCATCCTTTATTAATTCCAGAGCGTGGTTTTTAATATATATAATATAAACACCGGTAATATTTCCAAGAATAAACCGGAAAATGCACTTTCAAATGATCCTAACATAGAAATGGAAATCTCCGATTTTATACAAGCTTCATATATTTTTTTTTTATATAAAAAAGGGAAGGTTCCGATCCATTTGCAAGTATGCTAAGTGAATGTTGGGTCTTTGTTCTGTTCATAGCCACCAGCCTCCCGGTAATACATTACTGTCAATTACTCACGTCTGGATATGTTGCCTTAGGCTCTGGGGCTACATAAATCTAAACGGATAGACCTGTACACTGAGCTGTCTCCGGCGATTATTTTTGCTGATATTTATATAAATAAATAATGAGGAACAAGGGGAATAACAGGAACAGTATATTTGAAATTTTATTTATAGACAATGCAGTAAAATTAAAATTATTTATTTATGATATAAAAATAATATTCAGTTAAATTAAGAAAGAGCCTCGTTATCTAGTATTGAATTGTCCTGGGAAATTATAAGTTATACTTTTTTCTTTAATTTTAAATGCAATGCGTAAAACCAAAGCTTCGTGCTAATAAAAGCCTACTTGTGCAAAACTTCAAAAGGTCCTTTGGATGTTATTATATCTCATTGCGGTCCTGGGGCGCCGTAATATGGGCTATATAACCCCTCAGATGCTAATAGTACCCGGAATTATAGTATGTTTCTCAAGATATTAAAGATAATACATGAAATTAACAGACAAAGACTGATATTCTGAAAATTTTAACTCAAAGAATATGCCAAGAAGCGTCTTTGTCTGTAATTTAATATCGCCGCGGTATTTATTTAAAACATATTGAAAATCACCAGCCAGTCAGATCTCGGATATAAAAAAAAATCAATAATCATCTAATATAAATAATCATTTATCTTCTGCTGCTAAATAAAATAAATAATAGATACTCGAACCGCTATATAATTAAATTGTTCTTTTATAAAATTAGAAATTTCTTTCTGGAGCAAAGTTCTGCACACACGGCGAAACTCTCAAGTTTCGCTAATGTTTATTTGTCCACTGTTTAAAGTTTCACGATTCGATTCACTCTTTGTTGGAAGTATACTAGGTACGAATTTTTAATTTATTTCCTTTATAATTATAATTAATTGAATAAAATATTAATTTCGTAGAAAATTCGAGAGCAGAGCAGGGAGAGGTTTGGCAATTTGCAGAGAATCTCCGCTCTTCGCCACTGTAACATCCGACAATGGATTGAGGTCAAATGCTTTCATTATGAATAGCGTTATTGTTCCCGAACTAAAATAAGACCTAATGAAGATAATTATAATTGGGCCGGGGTGGTAAAATATTTATACGCTCAAATTTCCAATAAAACTTATTTTATTCAGCAGTAATTAGTATGATCATTCACGTAATCGCCAGCAATTTATATGTGGAGTTGATTGATGAGTTTCTCCCCCAAGTCATTTCAACCCTATGGCTATCGACTGTGGTTCGGATGGGGGTGTATTAAAATAAATCATGTAAATTTAATGATATATACTTACCAGTGCTCTCGCTCTCGATCAGATCCCGCAGTTATTTTAAAATTTTATTATAAAA